>PVJS01055490.1:0-12635 GCA_004027185.1 Glis glis
ATGATAGATAGATAGATAGATAGATAGATGATAGATAGATAGATGATAGATAGATGATATATCGATAGATGATAGATAGATGATAGATAGATGATAGATAGATAGATATAGATAGATAGATGATAGATAGATGATAGATAGATAGATGATAGATAGATGATAGATAGATAGATGATAGATAGATGATAGATAGATAAACAAATCTCTGTATTCACAAAACAGTTTTCATTTTCCTCCTTGTCAAAAAGGCTCACTATTTTTTTGCATCTGTGAGAGAGAGATCTAGTCTGCAGGAATGACAGATGAAGGGTTTCAGAAAAATTACCAAAACCAAAACTCGCACCATATGACGGTAACTCTATGTTGATGATCACTGTACAATTATAAAACAGAAAACCACTTGTGCTTTCTATCAATCAGCTAGCTGCGTTCTTTACCTCCTGTGTTCATTAGTCAGTTTGCAATGACTTGTGTTAATTGAGATGAGGGCGAGAAAAGAAATGAGCTCACTTTGCATGTGGCGATGTGCTGTACAAAAGCTTATGCATTTGTAGGATGAGTCACTGGGAACTGTTTGGGCGGCTTGGGCTCTGACCCCTGCTGTCCTACCTTTTATTTTTATTTTTATTTTATTTATTTATTTATTTTTTTGTGGTACCAGGGATTGAACACAGCGGCGTTCTACCTCCGCGCTACGCGCCCGGCCCTATTTTTTATACTTTATTTTGAAACCGGGTCTCACGAAGTTGCGGAGGGCCTCACTAAGGAGAGAGAGAGAGAGAGAGAGAGAGAGAGCTGAGGCTGGCCACGAACCCGGATCCTCCGGTCTCCGCCTCCCAAAGTACTGGGATTACAAGCGTGCGCCACCACACCCGGCTCCTGTCCTACCTTTTAGATAAAGGCAACTAGTGAACTTAACAACTGGGAGGATCAAGGGACTGGAGAAAAGATTAGGTATAATAAATACCTAGATGAAAATTAATTTTCCTCCGCTAGGCAACGGCTGTACAAAAATATATTAGCTGGACACTCCAGTGTACACTACCCATCAGAGGGAAGAAAGACACATATTTCAACAGTGCATGCAGGACTAAAACTATCTTAATATACTTTCCTTCTTAGAATACATACTAGTTTACTGTTTCATACAATTTCTTTTTTTTTTCTTTTTTTTTTGCGGTACAGGGGATTGAACCCAGGGGTGTTCTACCTTCGCGCTACACCCCCGGCCCTATTTTTTATACTTTATTTTGAAACTGGGTCTCACGAAGTTGCGGAGGGCCTCACTGAGTAGAGAGAGAGAGAGAGAGAGAGAGAGCTGAGGCTGGCCGCGAACCCGGATCCTCCGGTCTCCGCCTCCCAAAGTACTGGGATTACAAGTGTGCGCCACCACGCCCGGCTTCATACAATTTCTATGTCAAATTTAATCTTACAAATTCATCATTGGGTATGGGCACAAATAATATTATTTCCATTAAAAAAACATAGAAGGGTAATGGCTCCACAAATGTTAAAAGGCTTTCACAGTGAGAACATCTAAAATAGTTCATATTAAATGCCTGATAAAGTATAAAGACCATCCGGTGCCACAAAATATTTTGGTCAGTGATGGAATACATAAAGGCCAATTGTCCTATAAGATTATAATGGCAGCCGGGTGTGGTGGCGCATGCCTGTAATCCCAGTATTGGGAGGCTGAGACAGGAGGATTGCAGATTCAAAGACAGCCTCAAGCAATGTAGCGAGACTCTCAGCAACCTATGGAGACCTTGTTTCAGAACAAAAAGTAAAAAAGGCTGGGGGTGTAGCTCAGAGATAGAACGCCCCTGGGTTCAATTCCCAGTACCCAAAATAAGAGATTCTAATGGAGTTGAAAGCCTCCTACCACTGGGTGATGTGCAAACCTTCATAACATCTTGAACAACACACTTAGACCTCACGTGTTTGTGAAGATGCTGGTGTAAACCACTCAGACAAAAGTATAACATATACAGCTATCTACAGTACATAATACTTGATAATGATAATAAGCGGGGACATCACTGGCTTATGTAGTTACTGTACTATTTATATTTTCGGGGGATACTAGAGATTGAATGCCCCAGGAGCATTCTACCTCTGAGCCATGGCCTCCGCCCTTTGAAAAAAAATTATTATTTTTTTTGTGTATGGTACTGGGGATTGAACCCAGGGGGGTCCTACCTCCAAACTACATCCCCAGCCCTATTTTGTATTTATTTTGAAACAGGATCTCACTAGGTTGCGGAGGGCCTCACCAGTTGCTGAGGCTGGCCGCGAACCTGCGATCCTCCTGCCTCAGCCTCCCAAGGACTGGGATTACAAGCGTGTGCCACCACGCCCGGCTTATTATTTTTTATTTTGAAACAGGACCTCACTAAGTTGCTGAGGGTCTCCTTAAGTTGTTGAGGCTGGCCTCAAACCTGCAATCCTCCTGTCTCAGCCTCACAACGACTTGGATTATAGGTTTGCACCACCAAGCCTGGCTCTGTATTTTATTTCTTAATCTTTATTTTAGAGTTTACTCCTACTTTAAATGACTATAAAAGTGTACTGTGTTACACCAGCAGCAATGTCGTGCCCCTCGCATTTGCCTGTCTATTGATTTCCTCAAGTTTCCCTATTGAGTGACCGTTCCTACTGTCTAGGTTTGTGTAAGTATCCTCTATGGTGTTGACAACACAGTCATCGAGTGATACATTTACCTGGTCATATTCCCAGAGCTAAGTGATGCATAACTACATATAACTTCATGACGACATGTGTAGTCATTCCTGAAGACATTTAGAATGGTTATTGTCATATATATTTATATGTGGGTGTGTGCAAGACTGCGTGGTATTTTACATTTGTTACCTAATTTTATGGTCATAATTCTCTATGAATATACATTTTGGTTTTTTTTTTTTTTTGCGGTACCGGGGATTGAACCTAGGGGCGTTCTACCTCCGCGCTACACCCCCGGCCCTATTTTTTTATGCTTTATTTTGAAACCTTGTTTTTTTTTAAATTATCATTTATATTTTATTTCTGGACTTACATCAGTGAAGTCCTCCCTGTTTCTTCTACTAAGTCCAAGAGTAAAACACTGGGGCTCTGACAATGACCTTCTCTGCTCGTCTCCCATTTTCTTAGACTGTGAAATTGTCATGGGGAAACACATGCTAATTCTGAGGGGTCCTTGGCTTCCATGATGAATAAGAATTTCAACACGTGCCATCAGAAAAAGGCAAAGGTTTTTAATTAACTTAAAAAGGGGATACAGGTTGGGGGTTAACTAAGAAAGGCAGGGATGCAGGTTGGGGGTTAACTAAGAAAGGCGGGGATACAGGTTGGGGGTCATCTAAAAGAAAAGGGAGAGGGAGTCTCCCTGCGCGCGTCCATCCATCCAGGTGAGCAAGAGAGCGTCTGCATGCTTTTGCGGTTCTTTATAGGAGGGGGTAGGTAGGGTCGCACAGGAGAGGGCAGGACTTCCTCTTAGTCCTGTTTCCCTGGCAACAGATAGGCAGTGGGGTCTGACCTTTGTCCTCCTCACCCACCCTATTTACATTAAGCATCTCAGGTGTGGAGAGGAGCCATTGTGATTAAGGGTATGGATTCACTAAGGCTTCTGCCTGACTGAGCGCACCCTATAGGGTGGAGTTAGATGATGAACTTTCAAAATTTTAAATCTTTATTCTCCAATGTCTCCTTTCTGCCTAATATTTCTATCTTTTCTATTCTACCTCATCAAAATTACTTGTCGACAATATTCATAATTTCACAATATAGTTCTTAAACAGAAAATAAGAAATTATTTCGTCCTCAAAACACTCCCCTTCCAAATTAGCCAGGGAAACATTAGATAAATGCTTTTGCTTTCCAAATCGGTCTCCATTTCTTATTTTCATGATATCATGTAAATATATGGCATTTCCAAACAGACACCTAATCTATTGACATTTAATTGCAATCAGGTTTGGAAATCTTAAAGGCCATTTGACTTGCAAGTGTTGGGATTTGAATAAAGAGAAAAAAAAAGTTTCTGTTAGAGTTTGGATCTTGACTGTCCCGCAGAGGTTCAGGTGTTTAAGGCGGGTTCCCTATGTGGCACTATTGGGATGAGGTGGACATTTGAAGAGGTAGAGCCTAGAGGGAGGTTTTGGGGTCACGGAGTGCCTTTCCTTGACAGTGACAGTGTGACCCCCAGCTCCTTCCTCTTTCCTGTCTTCCCACCATGACATGACTAGTTTTGCTGTCCCATTCATTCCTGATACGATATGCGCCCTTGCCACAGGCCCGAAAGTAATGAGACTGAAACGTTGAAATCCGAGAAGCAAAATCAGCCTTTTCTCTCTATAAGCTGATTATCCGAGGTATTTGTTACAGTCACAGAAAGCTGACTCACAGAGTTTCTCTCTGAATTGCAAAATATATAAACTTTCAAAAATATCTCAAGATGGTTAGAAGAGCAAGGAATGCATTTCTACTCTAAGCTGCAGGAGGGAAAATGTCTAATGTGATCACTGTCTTTCTGCCCAAATGGTATAAGATTTTTGTTGTTGTTGTTGTTGGTACTGGGGATTGAACCCAGGGGCATTCTACCTCTGAGCCGTAACCCCAGCCTCCTTTTTCTTTTGTTTGGAACCAGTGTCTTGCTGGATTTCTGAGAGGCTCACTACATTGCTCAGGCTGGCCTCGAACCTGCAATCCTCCTGTCTCAGCCTCTCAAGTACTGGGATTACAGGAGTGCACCACTATGCCAGGCTGGTATAAGATTTTCGACTGGAACAGGGGATTTGGAGAGAATGAGATGTGAATATAGATGCTAATGAGTGCCTAAGGAAGGGAGTCTTCTATTAACCCTGTCATGAATAGTTTAGGGAAGCACTTACTTACATCATGGAAAATGGCCAACTTCTTACATGTTGGACACTTGCATCCAATATGGCGCTAAAGTACCACGATGCCCCATCATCGTAGAATAGCAATGACCCTGAGAGATTTCTTAGTCACCTGGGAGCCCCTGAGCCACACAGTGAACAGTATAGACATGGTGAGAAGACCACTGAATAATGGGAGGTCTTTAGTTTAAGCGACCAATGCAGAATGAACAGGTCATGGTGATTGGAGGTTGGAAGGGCAGGGGCTGACTCTTAAGACTAAGTATGGACAGACACATGGACAGAGGGACAAGTGTCAAAGACGATGGCTGGAGCTGAGCCCTGGGGGATAGCAGCCATTCCTTTGTTTCCTCTACTCCCAAGAACTTAGAGTCTCTGCTACCCCACCCTATCCACGCACTGCCTAGGTGACCTGGCTGGATCTCCACCTGCCCTAATGTTGTTCATCTTTGAGGATGGGGTGCCTCTAGGCTAGATATTCCTCTTCCCGTGATCTAGTGGAAATCCCTTGCATCCAAGATGGCTTCCAGAGCAACCGCCAGGTATCCTCTAGCTTCCTTATAACCCCACCCGCATGCTGAACGACACCCCACCCCCAGGACCATGACAGTTGACAATCACCATGACAACGACCAGGAACAACCATCAAAAAAGCAAAATCCCCATACATTCCAGAGAAGACATGAGTAGCCTTCCCCTTTATTAGCCCATTTCTGCTCCTCATGTCGTTTACCCTCTATCTCTAACGCCCCGATCCCTAGAGGCAGAAAAGTTGATTTGTGAATCCATCTCCCACTTCCCCTATTTTCTGGGTCAAAAAAAATTTTCCTTTGCTGCTCAGTTGGCACTTGGTCTTATTATCGGTTTCACAATTCTGAGAAGGGGACAAAGGACCCAGTTCAGGGTAAAAAATTGGTAACAGATCCCTGGCAGAATGCAAAAGAGAAGGGGGTAGAATAAAGCCAATATTTAATTGACTACTTACTGCAAAGTGACCGAGTTTTAAACAAGGGGTGACAAATAGATTTTAATTAAATATAGCTATTTTCAGTAGTCGATTGAAATGGTAACACATGAGTTATGTTTTCAGTTCCTCAAAAATAATGTTACAGATTGGCTTAGCAATGTTTTCTATAAATCTCACCATTATTATATGATGATTTGACCCACTAAATAGCCACCTAGGAATATAGCCAAGATAAATATACACTCACACCAATAAGAAAACACTTGTATATAAAAAATAGGATTAGCTTTTCATTTAATAACAAAAAGCAGGAAGAAATCCAAATGGCCCAGAAGAAGAATTTGTGAGAATGAATTGTGGTACAACCATACAAAGGAGTAATAGTCAGCTGTCAAAATAGATGCTCAGGAATTTGCATTTGGATAGACTTCATTAAGATTTAATTAAGGTGATTTAGCAGGTTAAAATGAGAATGTAAAAGATCGGGTGACAAATTCCTGTATTATTCAACATACATGGCATTCATGATGAAGTGAATTGTTGCCTACTATAAGGAACTAAATATGTTATTCACATGCAAATTTTTGTGTTTTAATAGGGCATCTTTCAAATATGCGCTAAATTGAAGAGTATTTTAAATGCATCAATCTATGTGAAATAACTAATTCTGCCTCAAATTTTTGTGAACATGAAGATGTAACTTTAGCAGCTCATTCCTCTACTATTTTGAATACCAGAGAGAACAATAGTTAGATGTTCTTTCTTTACAAAGTTGCTATGAGGTATCAGTAGGATTTATATAACTAAATTACAAGTAAATCCCTTAATGCTTGGGGAATCAGGGGTTCTATTTAATTAATATTCTGTTGTACTCAGTTTTCGCATAAACCATATATGATTTTCAACTTTAAATATTTGAAAATGTATTAAAAAATGAAATACCATAAAAAACCCGGAATAGAACACAATTTATGTGTTTTTTTTGTTGTTGTTATTTTTTATTTTTTACATTTGCAGGATCTTATGTTATTTCAGAGTTATAGGAAAAAATGGTTAGACAGCAACCAGAAAGGCTTAACATACGAACAAAACTATATAGTTTCCTTGAATTTACTTACTGTATTTGTCTATGCGAGCTGCTATAACAGAATACCATAGACTCTATTAAATATGGAGAATTTATTTCTCACAGTTTTGGAGATTACTAAATTCAGGCTTTGTTTGATTATTTGTTTTGTGGTGCTGGGGATTGAACCAAGGGGTGGTCTACCTCTGAGCTACACCCCCAGCCCTTTTTATTTTTTGTTTTGAAACAGGGTCTTGCTAGGTCACTAAGGCTGTCCTCCAACTGCAATCCTCCTGTCTCAGCCTCCCATGTGCTGGAATTACAAGCGTGTGCCACCATACTTGGCTCTAAATTCAAGTTTGAGGTGCTGATATATTTGGTTCCCCAGTGAGGATTGGCCACACTCATGTTATGTTCTCCCATGACAGGTGGGGAGGGACAGGAGAGGGAGAAAGAGAGAACACTGCCCCTTCTTATAAAGTTTCTAATCGCCAGCCGTGGTGGCGCACGCTTGTAATCCCAGTACTTTGGGAAGCAGAGACCCGAGGATCCGGGTTCGCGGCCAGCCTCAGTTCTCTCTCTCTCTCTCTCTCTCTCCCTCTGTCTCTCTGTCTCTCTGACTCTCTGTCTCTCTGTCTCTCTGTCTCTCTCTCTCTCTCTCTCTCTGTCTTTCTCTCTCTACTTAGTGAGGCCCTCCACAACTTCGTGAGACCCGGTTTCAAAATAAGGTATAAAAAATAGGGCCGGGGGTGTAGCGCAGAGGTAGAACGCCCCTGGATTCAGTCCCCGGTACCGCAAAAAAAAAATAAATAAATAAACAAATAATAAATAAATAAATAAAGTTTCTAATCCCATCCATCCTGAGACCCTCGCCCTTATGACCACATCTAACCTAAATTAGCTCCCAAAAACTCCACTTTCAAATACTAGCTACTACATGGTGGGTTTGAGCTATAGTAAATGAATTTTGGGGGAAACACAACTCATTCCCTAACACTTGCCAACTTCACAGAAAAGAACACAGCAGCCCAGAGAGGAGACATATTTTTAACAGCCTAGAATCACCGTTAGTTACTGGCTGAGCTCAACTGTGCCTCATGTCTCCTGATCCCTGGTCAGTGAACTCCCTACTCTAGCAAACTCTCTTGTACATATTCCCTTTCTTCCTTATTGTGGCTTGGATGCAAAAGAGGGAAGTAGAAAGAGATCAGGATTCCCATCGTTCTGTTTGAGGCCACACCCCAATGACCTAAAGACCTCCCACTAGTCCCGCCTCTTAAAGTACCCAACACATTCCAAGAGTACGAAGGTGGGGAACAAGACTTTAATACATTAGCAATGCCCCAGACTATAAGTTCCCTGAATAGTAAACCCGCATCTAAAGTGCCTGATGACGGAGTATCCAGAATCTGTTAGACACTTAAATATGCTATTTTATTTTTTTATTTGTATTTTTATTTATTTATTTATTTATTTTTGGCAGTACCGGGGATTGAACCCAGGGGTATTCTACCTCTGGGTTTCACCTCCCAGCCCTATTTTTTATTCTTTATTTTTGAAACTGGGTCTCACGAAGTTGTGGAGGGCCTCACTAAGTAGCTGAGGCTGGCCGCGAACCCGGATCCTCTGGTCTTAGCCTCCCAAGTACTGGGATTACAAGTGTGCGCCACCACGCCCAGCTCTAGCTATTTTATTTTTTTATAAAATCAAGTCGTACATTCAGAAGAGTTAGCTTGGTTTCAAATTTTATAGTTGTTATGAACTCAAATATACAGAATGCTTTTATGGTATTTTAATGATACATTTTATCTCTATTGCTTGTGATGCTAGTGATTTGCAACAATAATACAAGGTATATCTATCTATCTATCTATCTATCTATATACTTTTTATAATGCTAGTGATTGGCAGCAATAATACTAGTTATATCTGTCTGTCTGTCTGTATATCTATTACTTGTAATACTAGCAATTGGCAATAATAATACTAAGTATATTCATTATATATAATTAATTAATAAGTATATTCATTATATATGATTATATATAATGAATGCTAATGCTCAAATTTTATACAATCTATGTTAAATTCTGAAAATAGCATTTGTTATACATCATGTATATGAAATTTTATTGTTAGCAGTCACTAGTGTTATAACTAAGAAAACGAACCTTTCCTTGCGTGGTTCTGGTTATAATATTTTTCATTAAATTCTAACCCATATAGGAGGCATATGGAACACGATAGTGCTGTAGAATGTGTCTCTTTGGTTTACTCATTGGACATATGCTTTACATACAAAAAGTTATTTTGATTTACCATATGTGATCCATATTTAAGCATGGAAATGGAGACTCACAGGAGATGTATCAAAATAGCATATGCAAACATTTACTATTTGTGCCAGTAAGTGGATCTTTAGCAGAAAATCCAACAACTACCATATGTAGCACTGCTGGTCACTGGACCGCAAATAACAGGCTGGAACAATGTAGGTGCAACTTCAGCAGGTTCGAGCTCCATCGACCTAGCAAATACTTATTTTTTAAAACCCATTCAGATGCCTGAATGGCTCCTCATTTGCAATTAAACGCTGTAACTCTTCTGACCCAGACATGCTCTTAAAGGAGAAGCACTTCAACAAAGTGTTTCCTGAGCTATCTGGTAATTGCCAGGAGGAGATTAAAAAAAAAAAGAAAGAAAGAAAAACAAGTAAACAGATTGTCAATTCCCCAGGACAATTTCTAGAATTCAACACAAAATATTTTTTAATAAGTCTTTGGATGGCAAATATGGCTCAGGCAATACCTTGTACTCTACTAGAATATTAACTAGTTTATTAATTAGATGCCTCTCTGAAATAACATAATTGGGATGTTTTCTGTGTTGAGTATTTTCTATGCTTAGATATTTTGGTCTATGGAGATATTCAACATGAACCTGTTATTAGTTATTGGAAGACAGTTAAAGCCAGATATGCTGGAAGCTCATTTTTTATGCACCGTGACAATGATGCAGAAAACTCTGACTAATGTCACAGTCATAATAGGAAAAGCAATTCTCAGGAAGCAAAGTCACCGGCTTAGGATGTCAGCTCTATCACACATTTGCAGGTAAGGCCCTGTATTATTTTGTAACACTCTTAACAAATACTTGACATAATCAACTTATAGCTAGGAAAGGTTTACTCTGGCTCACAATTTGGGAGGTTTAAGTCCACAGTCGGTGTTATGGTTAGATACAGAATGTGCCCTGAAGAGCTCATGTATTAATGTTCAGAGTTGATGTGATGAAGTCATGATGGTTGCCATCTCATCAGTGGATAAATCCATTGTAATGGAGTTACTGGGTGGTCACCTAGGCAGCTGGGGTGTGGCTGGAGAAGGTGGGTCCCTGGGGCTGTGCCCTTAGGGACTGTGCTTGTGTCTTTGAATCCCCTTGCTTGCTGGCTCTCTCTTGCTTCTGGCCTCCATGGTGTAAGAGCAGAGCCCTTGCTCTCTCCCTCTCTCTGCTTCCCACCGCCACACCCTGAGCTCTGCAGATGCAACCTGGCCTAACATGGACTGAAACTCCGAGATTTCCAAAAGAACTGTGAGCAAATCTTCCTTTCTCTATGTTGTGTGGTCAGTTGTCTTGGATTCTAGCAGTGAGAATGTTCCCTGAGAAAGTCGGTGGGCCCCATAGCGGTTGGTCCTTTGCCAAAGATGCAAATCATGACGGGCAGCTCATGGCAGAGCAACGTCACTCCCCTCATGGCCTGGGTGCAACAATGGAAAGAGAAAGAGACTACGATTCCCACAATTCCCTTTGAGGCCACACCCCCAATGACCTAAAGACCTCCCACTAGTCCCCGCCTCTAAAGTTTCTACCACATCCCAATAGCACCAAGTTGGGAATCAAGTCTTTCAACACCTGATCCTTTGAAGAACACTCCGAATCCCAACTACAGCAGGCCCTGAAAAGAAATGAGCCTCAGTTTGAGCTCTTATAAAATATGATGCTAATATCTAACTTCTGATTATTCCCAAGGGTAATTGTGGGGCCAAATGGAGGACGATAAATGCTATGACTGCTCTCTGACATCACTTGTTTAATTCATATCATGTGTCAGAAATTCTGACACTATTTTATATCATTCTGCCATCTCATCTTTAGCTTATAAGATTGTTTATTTCTAGGTAGCATCAACAAGTACACCCCCAAATCTCAGTGGCTTTAATGCAATAAATTCTTTTTTTGTGTGTGTGGTACTAGAGATTGAACCTGGGGACATTCTACCTCTGAGCTACACCCCTGGCCATCTTTATATCTGTATTTTTTAAATTTGGAAACAGGGTCTTGCTAAGTCACTGAGAGAGCTTCACTGAATTGCTGAGACTGGCTTCAAACCTGCGATCCTCCTGTCTCAGCCTCTCAAGTACTGGGATTACAGGTGTGCGCCACCATGGCCTGGCTTAATGTGACAAATTCTGATGTAGGTCAGGCAAACGTGTTTGATTTTAGGGTATTCCTCTTAACCAAGATCTTTATGAATATTTTGATAGTATATTACCACATATTACGGCATCATAATATGCCAATAAAAGGTATGATTTTTTTATAATTCTTCCTTAGCTAATGACTTTCTCATATGGTGCTAAAATAAACATTTTATTTAGGTTTGTCTTTTACATCATGAAGAAAAAGTTATATTTCACTTAGCAAATGTTGGAGATTAATATTCAAATATCTCACATACTATTGCGTGAAGTTATTTGAAATGCAAATAATGATGCAGAAATGATTTGAGATGTAAAAACTCAGATAAAATTCTTATTATTTATTTATTTATTTTTGGTACTAGGTATTGAACCCAGGGGCCTTCTACCTCTGAGCTACACCCCCAGCCCTATTTTCTTTATTCTTTTTTGAAACAGGACTTTGATATGTGGCTGAGGGTTTTGCTAAGTTGCTGACGCTGACTTTGAACCTGTGATCCTCCTTTCTCAGCCTCCCAAATACTGGAATTACAGGCTTGTGCCACCATACTTAGCTTATATAAAATTTTAAGATCAAAATTTGGATTGCTTCATTAAACATATACACATTGTTTAAAGCAAAAGGGATAAATTTCTAACTTGGATATTCACTTAAAAATACTGAAAACGGGCCGGGCGTGGTGGCGCACGCTTGTAGTCCCAGTACTTGGGAAGCGGAGGCCGGAGGATCCGAGTTCGCGGCCAGCCTCAGATAATTAGTGAGGTCCTCTGCAACTTCGTGAGACCTGGTTTCAAAATAAGGATAAAAAATAGGGCTTGGGGTGTAGCTCGAAGGTAGAACGCCCCTGAGTTCAATCCCCGGTACTGCAAAAAAAATAAAAAATAATAAAAAAAAACAAAAAAGCAAAAAAAAAAAAACTGAAAACAATTAGGAAAAAAAGCTACTGCTTGGTGCTTTTATAAAAAAGTTAGTCGGGCGTGGTGGCGCACGCTTGTAATCCCAGTACTTTGGGAGGCAGAAACCAGAGGATCCGGGTTCGCGGCCAGCCTCAGCTCTCGCTCTCTCTCCCTGTCTCTCTCTCTCTCTCTCTCTCTCTTTCTCTCTCTCTCTCTCTCTCTCCTTAGTGAGGCCCTCCGCAACTTTGTGAGACCCGGTTTCAAAATAAAGTATAAAAAAATAGGGCCGGGGGTGTAGCGCGGAGGTAGAACGCCCCTGCGTTAAA
>PVJS01055491.1:0-12635 GCA_004027185.1 Glis glis
AAGTCAGATGTTCTCCCTAATATGTGGAAACTAGGGAGAATGGGACTTAGAAGGGACTCGAGACAGAGGAGAAAACTTTAGATGAGCAAGAAGGGGACCTAACTGAGGGAGATGGGAGGGGAGAAGAGGGAAACCCACTAATGCACATAATGTATATACACAAATTTATCAGAGTCAATCACTATGCTGAGCATGAAAAGGAGGGCAGGGGGAGGGAATAGGGTGGGATTTGAGGGAGGGCTAAATGAGCAATGTATGTATGCATGCTTCTGATACCCTGACAGTTATCAAAATATATAACTACAATACACCAATAAATTAATATATTTTAAAAAATTTCCAGCTCAAATACAAGCTAGAAAAGCACATGCATAATCATTATGATAGTTAAAATATATCAGAAACCCTTAATCTCTAAAACTTCTAGTGGATTTGGAGAAACAACTCTAAAAACATTTTCAAGAAAATTTGGCATTTATTCATTCAACTCTTACATGGTGAGTGATTATTTAAATACAGTATGTTACGCAAAAGGATACCTCCATTTTGGGAATGAGGATGAGGATGGAGAATATAGAAAACTACTTTATATAAATTTAAAGACAGTTGGGATTTTGCATGGAAGAGAGATGAAGGAAAGTATCCCAGTCAGATAAAACATCAGAAATAAAAGAAAAGGGGGGGATCAGTTTGGGGCAAGAATCTTGGGGATTGTGAATACCAGCCTAGAGACTTGGGACCTTTCTTTGGTTTGTAATGTGATGCTCTATGCAGGAACTTGTAAGATATAAGAGGAAGAAGAAGAGATGAGAGGACTCTCTCCTTGTCAGGCTTTCACTCCTTGCATTCTAGAGAGGTCACCAGCAGCAATAGGAAAGTCAGTGGAATCATTTCCTATTTCTGCTGTAAAAATTACTTTGAAATTCGTGGGTTAAAACTTCATGGTTTTATCTTACAGTTCTGAAAGTCTGTTACCATCTAACTGGGCTAAAATCATGTGTCTTCAGGGCTGTGTTATTTGCTGGAGGTTCTGAATCCTTTCTCTTGCCTTCAGAAGCTTCTAGAAGCCATTTGCTTTTTTTGGCTCATTGCACTCTTGCTCCATCTTCAAAGCTAGCAGAGTCTAGTTGGGGCCTTCTCGTTCCACCATCCCTCAGATTCTTCTTTTTTTGTCTCATTCTTCCCCTTTCATGGATCTGTTTGATGACATCTGCCCACCCAGAGCATCAAAAATAATATCCCTATTTAAGGTCAGATAAATATCAACTTTATTCCCATCTGCTACCTCAATTCTACTTTTGCATATTCTACATATGTCCTATACCCACATCGAGGACTCCGCATGTGGGTATAGGGAATGAAGGTTGGCATTATTCTGCTTATTAGTCAAGAGAGGGGCTGATTTAGGGAAATGATAGGGAGACAGGCTTTGAAGATTCTGAGATTGTAATATTTGGTGTATTTTCATAGGGAAAATCTATAAAAAATCATGGTAAAAACATGTGGGACTTTTAGTTGATCCCCAATGCAATATGAGCCAATAGCTTGTATAGGAAACACCACGGGCTTAGAATCAACAGCCGTCACATTCTGCCAGTGTACCCACTGTGTATCAGACACTGGGCTAAGCCATTTCCATAAATTATCTCCTTATAAGGTATGAGAACTGATGGCTTCTTTATTGATCAGAGACATTGAAGCTGAGGGAACAAGTTCAGCAAGTCTCAAAGCTGGAGGAAAGAATGATTCCAGAACATTTATGCATAAGGTGATTTCCTTTCCAGGTCTGAAAGAAATTCAGGAAACCAGAGTGACCAGCAAGAGGAATTATGCAAAAGAAGTAAATTGTTAAACCATTTATTTTAATGTTTATTTTGTTTCTGAAGAGCTTGAAAGAAGTGTCATTTTATTATGATAATGTGTGCAAACCCAGATTCAGGGCAAACATTGTATCCTACATTGGATTTCATAGAATAGACATTGATATAGAGACTTCCATGGGGAAGATTGGTGAAGGCGGGGGAACTCCAGGAGGTATACCTGTAAGGTAGTGAGGAAGGCAGGACTGGGAAGAATGGGGAGCCTTCAAGACTCCTGGTACACATGACTCAGAGCATTCTGCAGCTGGGTTGGTCCTTCATCATCATTCCAAATTCAGGTAAGGTGTCTAGCCTTTTGAGTGCCCACCTCAGCCATGCTTCCCTGCTGGGAGGTGGGCCATAACTTTGGTTGAGAAGGTTCCCTACAGAAGTGAGCATTTACCAGTGCAGGATGCAGCTGATACTTCAGTAGCTGAGGGAAATAGCCCTGAAGAGATGATCCATATGGAGCACCTGATCATCCCTGCACTAGGAGGTATGGTCATCCTACCATTGTTAGTCATATTGCTAAACCCAACTACCAAGCCTCAGGTCTCATTTTACTTTACTTTGCAGTAAAGTCTAGGTAATCACTCACTTTTCCTTGATGAACCTTAAGTTTCTTCTTCTCTAGATATTGTCAGCTCTTCATTTTCCAATTGTCTTACTGGCTCTCATCTCATAAGTGTCTAATTGTTATGCATCCTCACTTCTTTGAGTAGCGACTTCTTGTGTGACGCATAGCTCTGTCTTCTCTCATTCTACTGACTCCTAGGTCAGGGTCTGCAAAGTACTATAGATTGAGCATTCCTAGTCAAAAAATCCAAACTGCTGCAAAATCTAAAACTTTCTGATCACAATATGATGGCACAAGTGAAAATTTTGACACCTGAACTTATGTGACAGGTGACAATCAGAATACAAGTACACTAAACATATTGTATAAAACTATCTTAGGTTAGAGGTGCAGCTCAGTGGAAGAGGGCATGTGTGAGGTGCTTGGTTCAATTCTTAGCAACACACACACACACACACACACACACACACACACATCTTTAGGCTATGTGTATAAAATGTACACAAAACATAAACGAATTTAGACTTGGGTCCCATCCTCAAAATATCTCTATGCATAAGTACCTATCCCCAAATCTGAAAATAATCCAAAATTCTGAAACCTTTGTGATCTAAAGCATTTTGGATAATGGTGTTCAACCTGTACTCACAAGACAAATCCTGCCCTTTACCTGAAGTTGTAAATAAAGTCTTATGAAATACAACCATATTCATTTGTATTGTCTATGGCTATGTTTGTGCTATAATCATACTTTATGTAATTGTGACAGAGGCCTCATGGAATGCAAAGCCAAAGACATTTGTTATCATGCCCTTTATAAAAATGTTGGGTGACCCTTGATCTAGGTGATAGGATCACATGTCCAAAAATGACAGGATCTCCTTTAGGTCTTTAAGAATATCACTGTTATAGTAAGGTTCCCTCTACCTGTAGCAGATGTACACATCTGACACATTCACCATACCTACTCCTAGCTTTAATTTTTCTTATTACTAGTCAAGAATTCTCCAGAGAAAAAGAACAAATAGCATATATGGGTGTGTGTGTTTTTGTCTGTATGTGTGTGTATCATATCTATTTATATCTATATCTATCTATCTAATTTGGAGAGGGAGAGAGAGACAGAGAGACACACATGGAGAGAGAGACAGAGAGAGAGAGAGAGAGAGAGAGAAAGAGAGAGAAAGAGAGCCTGGTAAGTCCAAAATCTGCAGGGAAGGCCAACAGGCTGGAATAACTGGACACCATGGCTCAGCCAAGCCAGCATATAAAATTCATCATCAGCTATCTAATCTACTTATATATTTTATTGTCTTCATCCACTCCTAAATTAATACTGAATATCCATGTGGAAGGTATTTGGGAATATTTTGTTCACTGCCTCACATCCTAAAGTTCCCAGAACAGTTGCCCAACACAGTCGTTCTTTAATATGTATTTTTTGAATGAATGGGTTTTAGTATCATCTATGACTCTCAAGTTTGTGTCCTTAGCATAGAACTTGCTCTGAACTCTGAACAAGTATATTTCCAACTATCTTACATGCATCTCCACTTTCCTCTTGGATTTATAGAAGTCTCAATATAGCATGTCTGAAGCTGTCTCTTGACACCTTCCTGTCTCCATCCTCTATCTCCTTCAATGAGCCCTTCCCAACTTCTCTATTTAGAACACCATAGCCCCTTCCTTCTATCCTCCGCTGAATTTTTCTCAGTTGTAATCATCACTAACTTATATATTACCTATTGTATTAGTTTACTTTTTAGTAGCCAGTAGCTCTCTCAGAAGATAAATTAATTGCAGAACCTTTTTTCTTTTTCTAAAACTATCTTTTAGTTTACTGCTGACTCCCCCATCTCTAAAAGAATGTCTGGTGCATTTTATGCAAATATAAGTCTCCTATCCCAAAGTCAATAAAAGAGGTGCTACTCTAGTTTAAAAGAATGAAAATGCCTGAAACAGTGATATGCAGCCACATATCTGTCCTGTAAGAATCTTTGCAGAACCAAGGTTATTTTAGGATCTTTTAATCTGTAGGCATTTTAGAAATCCTGCCACTCATTACATAAAACATACTAAAATGTATCATTTCCCGCATTAATCATATGCTTTTGCTGTAAAATTTTGACTTTGGAATTAATTGGCTAAGAGTAGCTGCTTACCTTTGATTTTGACTTCTCATTAATTACTGCCCATTTTCTGGAAAACTTTAAAGAATGAGGGAATCTAACCTATAAGCTGTTTTCTGATATAATGATGTGTTCAGAGATACTATACTTAGTATAGTTGAAAATTTTTCATGTAAAATGTTTAATGAAAGATTTATTAATGCCAAACCAATGCTGTAAATTTTGGATTCTGGAGCCATTAAGTTCTTGATAAAAATATTTTGTTGGCCTCTAGCAGTCATGGACAAGGGACCTGTCCAGAACTGTGGGGACAAGGAGCATTCTTGAAACCACTTGTGAGCCGGGCGTGGTGGCTCATGCTTTTAATCCCAGTACTTGGGAGGTTGAGACAGAAGGATCACAGGTTTGAGGACAGCCTCATCAATTTAGTGAGGCTCTCAGCAACTAGTGAGTCTGTTTCCAAATAAGAAATAAAATCGGTCTGGGGGTGTAGCTCAGAGGTAGAATGCTTCTGGGTTCAATTCCCAATAACTCACACACACACACACACACACACACACACACACACCAAAAAAAAATAAAAATAAAAACACTTGTGCAGGGAGAGATTAGTGTGTCTGGAGTTTGGGGAAGTAAGTTGGAGAGAGTGTGTAGAGGCCTTTTAATACCACCCTACAGTAATTAGACCTGCTGGTAAAGGCGGGGAGGGGCAGTGACAGCTCTCGGGTGCAGCAGTCAGATGGCCTTCCTGAGAAGACCTGTCAGAGGCAGTGCACTTGGCTGACATTCTGCAGCTTCCGGTACCTCCAGGCCTGCCCCAGTATTGGCGCCCAGGTCATCCTCTTCCCAGACAGCCCTCGACAAAGACTAAGCTTAGTGACACCATTATTCTGGACATTTGTAAGGTGAGACCCTCCCAGAGATCTTTGTGCCAGAGCTCCCTTGAGGATGTTTGGGACTTTCAGAAGTGGGCTGCAGTCAGTGACTGGTCCCGACCAATCTTCCTTCCTTCTTTTCCACAGTGTCAGATCCACGATGGTTGAAAGGTCTTCTTTCCTACTCTTGCTCTCTCTCCCTCTTTATCTTTCAGAGCCATTGCCCTCAATCCACTTATTGCACTTCCCTGTCTTGGCATCTGCTTCTGCAGGACCCAGATGTGTGAGGGTCAAGATATAAGGTAGTTTGCTTGGCTTTCAGAATGACCATAAACTAGAGCAACAATGCCTATTCAATCTGGTTTCTCAGTGTTTCCCACATAACCTTCTCTCACAGGCAAGCAGATTCCAACATAGCATGGTGATGCCACCGGCAACCCACGCTTCATTTATTTAGGACTTGGCTCATGACTTATTTCTTTCCCTTGTCTCATAATCCAACTAAATCCCAAAGCCTTTATGAATCTTTCTTTCACTATCCCAGACAAAGTAAACTTTAAAAATGTCCAACTTTCTATTACATTTAGAGGGAAAAAACCCCTATGACCTATCCCTTAAATATTTTAATAGTTTTATCTCTTTAATTTTAATATTTTCAAGGTCAATTAATAAATCTTTTATATCCTATTGCTCTTTCATCAGCTAGTATATTTCTGGATACTTAGTAGATTCTTAAGAATATTTTTTTGTTGATGGATTCAGACCTATGTGCCCACAGTTTAAATACTTGGAAAATAATTGAAGTAGGCTAAAGTCTAATAGCAGCTACTATCAGATATAAATGAAAAGACCTGGACCTTAGAGCTCATAATGAAGCAGTCGTGTTTCTAATTAAATTTCAGACTTGTTAGGAGATTGTACTGTGATTCAATGATAATGAGAAGTCTGGACACCAGGAGGAAGTGTAATACAGAAGCGCCTTTATCATATAAATCACAGAAGATAAAAAAAATCACATACAACCTTGACCAAAGCAATTTTATTAACTCTACTAATGCAAACCACTTTCTGGAGGAAGAGAGAAACAAAAATAATCTTTGTCTTATATTTTTTTCCCAATGTCACCATTTATTTAATGAGTTCAAAATGGGATCGTTTTCAGGAAGTAATCTTAACAAACATATGCTTATCTCCTTTTGACAGCAACAATAAACTGAAAGTCAAGACAGCGAGGGTCAGGAAGAAAAGACATTTGTGAGTTAGTCGTGTGTGGCTAGACAAGTCTGGGTTTCAGAGTCACTGGCCGCCCCTGAACTAGACCTGACACAGTTGGGGAAATTAGGATGTATCAACCTCAGGGAAAAGGAAGGCTCTTTTGAGAGAGAGAGGGCACATGACTTAACAAGACAGCACTTACTGGACTCGTGGGAAAGAAATAAGACAGTGCTTGAAAGCCGGGCACTCGACATTATGAGAACCAGCTCCCTTCCCAGGGTTTGTGTAGGCATGGGTTGAGAAGCTTCGAGTCCTGAGTAACTCCAAGTAAAGAGAGATCAGAATACAGGAAGAACACTAATAAATTTAGGGCAATAATGTAGGTGCTTGCCTTCCTGATATTTCTTTGCCCCTTTCCTTTCTGAAATGACCACACTGTGTCAGTGGAAAGCTCTTTATGAAAGAGAAAGCCCACCGTTATCATTGTAATACCAAACTGATTCATACAAATGTAGTATATGGTTTCTTTACAATAATATTCCTAAAAGGAGAAGTGAATTCAATGACTGTAAGAATAAATGACATTCCCTATCATTCTAAATTTATATGGTGGTCCTTCTTTGACTTTATATTTTTAAAACCTGTTCATGTCAAGGGGCTATTTTCTGAAATAGGATGTATTATTTTATTGGGATTTTCTGCCAGAAATATGTGATTCTGAAGACAAAATTACTTTTCAGAATGACCTTATTTGCATAAATGTACACAAAATCTCATCATCCAAATACCTTCTTTTTAGGTTCTCAAAAAGGTAACATAAAACGGTGACTATAAACTCTAGGTGAGCTCAATTTATAGCAATAAGACAATACTGGTTCAAGCCGCTCTCCTTCATCCATGTAGAACTCGTGAATTCTGCGGTTAGATTTTGGTTGGGATAAGTGAATGCAAAGTACATCTTTGCAATCTCTGCAAGGACTGAAGCTGTTCATTTAGAAATCATTGTTGTGGTTTTTATGAAACATATTGGACCTTCTTGCCCTACCTTCTAAAAGAAATCAGTTTTGCCTGTTGCTCAATTGTTTTATTAGGATTTATTTATTTATTCATTTATTTATTTTTGCGGTACTGGGGATTGAACCCAGGGGCATTCTACCTCTGAACTATTCTTTATTTTGAAATAGGGTCTCATTAAGTTGCGGAGGACCTCACTAAGTAGCTGAGGCTGGCCGTGAACCTGGATCCTCCAGTCTCAGCCTGCTAAGTACTGGGATTACAAGTGTGCACTACCACGCCCAGCTCTTTATTAGAATTTATATGCATTAAAATAGGTAGGTCCTTTGTTGATATCCTCATTCATGTGGATTTTTGATATTTTATGCATATCTCTAAATTTACAGTGCCACTTTAAAATTCTAAGAATGAAAAACCTAGATTTGAAGCAAAATCAGCAACTCTACTTAGCTTGAACTAGTCTTCCAGAATAAATAACTAATTATGTATCTGAAGATATATCATAAAATGTTAGAGTCACAAATGCTTCTTTTAGTTTTTGTTTTTTTTTTTTTTTTGTGGTACCGGGGATTGAACACAGGGGCGTTCTACCTCCGCGCTACGCCCCCAGCCCTATTTTTTATACTTTATTTTGAAACCGGTCTCACGAAGTTGTGGAGGGCCTCACTAGGTAGAGAGAGAGAGAGACAGGGAGGGAGAGAGAGAGAGAGAGAGAGAGAGAGAGAGAGAACGCTCGCACGCGTGCGGGAGCTAAGGCTGGCCACGAACCCAGATCCTCCGGTCTCCGCCTCCCAAAGTACTGGGATTACAAGCGTGCGCCACCACGCCCCGGCTTCAAATGCTTCTTTTAGAATACCCTGCTTAAGTAATAAATATAATGTAAGATAATGTAAGCTATGTGTAATGTTCAAAAAACATATCCTAGGTGATAACTGGGAAAGATCCCATTTTATTGCAGCAGCTGAAGAATACATTGCTTTCATTTCACATGCTTTGACTTTGAAAGAAAACAAAAGCTACTGTCACTGATTAAGTGACATCTCTCAAAACATGAGCTTTTAGGGAAATTTAACATTTGAGTAAATATGTTTTACTGAGCAAATGTTATTCCTGTAGTACTAGAGCGTTAGCACAAATTTAAATTAGGGTTAAAATATAAATGAATGGATTTTATCTTAGAATTTCCTGACTCTAAAGGTAGGGATAATTAGATTCTGGTATGTAGCTACTAGAGATGGAAGCCAATAGTTAGTGGGCAGCTTGTTTCCTTGGGTTATGGGCCAAAAGCTGTACCATGCTTCAAGCTGAGTCTGCTAACACTTTCAAAATCCAGATATATTCTGCTAAAGCAAGATGTGATGGCATTTTTGAAAATCACACAAGTATAGCTCCTACTGTGCCTATGTCCCTAAATGGTATTAATCTACTCAGACTACTGGGTAGGACACCAAAGGTAAGATTAATCTTTGAATTATTTCTGAATGGTTTATCAACCTGGCTTTGATAATTCTAGTTTAACATACCAAACTGGCTTAACTGTTGTTTCTAACAAAGCTACCCTTAAGCATATGCTTTAGATATGACTATAAAGTTTCCACCTCCTTGTCTCAGGGGCAAGTCTGGGAAGTGAAGTAAGACCCAGGGGAGTGTGGCTGGGGAGAATGAGGTGAGGAAAAGACACCCCCTGATTCTTAAAGCTTAAGAATGGAGTTTGACTCAGACATAAAGAAGAAGACAATTATGTCATTTGCAGGAAAATGGATGGAACTAGAGAATATTATGTTAAGTGAGATCAACCAGTCATAAAAAAAATGAAGGGACATATGTTTTTCCTCATATGTGTAAGCTAGGGAGAAACTGGGATACGATCGGGACCCCAGACAAAGGAGGAGAAACTCGAATGGTGTGATAGAAAGGACCTAGGGGAGGGAGGTGGGTTTGGAGAGGGAGATCTGATGAAGGGAACACTTCAATTGACATGATATACATGTACAAAATTATCAGTGCCAATCTCTATAGCATGTGTGGGGAAGGGGAAGGAGTGGGGTGGGAGCCAGGGGGAAGTTTACCAAGTGCTGTGTGAATATATGTCTCTATCATTCTGAACTTCATATGATTACAGTACACCAATAAAAATTAAAAAAAAATGAATCAGTGACTCAGATTCTATCACCCCAGTGAGTCAGAATCATGCAGGCATGCTTGAGAATGCGGAGTCTGGAGTCTGTATCCTGTAATTTTGATTCAGAAGGTCAGGGGCAGGATGAAGTTTAGGATTCTGAATGTCTAACAAAGGCCTTTTGGTGATTCTGATGCCAGGGGTCTCAGCTTTAAGGAAATGAAAGGTTTGATGCCTTACCTAACCCCAACTTCCTTTAAAAAAATAACCTTTGAATTAGAGAAGCTATAAAGCGACCATCCTGTTCTTGAAGACAGTAGGTAGCTGGCTCATCTTCCGTCCCATGGGCACTAATTGACATTTATTCTCAGCACAGTTACTTCCACGGCCCACACATTTAATGATGGCGCAACCCTGTGGTTAGAAGCTTCATAAATGGAAATATACACAGCGGTGGTGGCCTTTTATTTATATACTCATTTCAAAGAGAAGTCAGAGCAGTTAGCCTGTGTAGTCTGTTTACTAAACAGAGTTTAAGCAATGGGTATAGATGGGGAAGCTTTCAGCTTAATCTCTACCAGATGATTAAAAAACTTTCCAGTTGGTTTCCTTCTTACAACCTAGCCAGCAAAGCGGTAATACCTGTAAAATAATTACGGTAGAGCATGTGCTTAATTTATTCCAAACATTGCAAGATTTTCACATTAGCATTAATGGCTTGCTTATAGTGGAACCCTAGAGGCCACATAAAATAATAGGAGGCTCGAAAGTTGTAGCTAAAAAGGAAGTGTTAAAAAAAAATTGCTCCTACTGTTTGTAGTGTGCCCCACCAAAAGATTGTGGTTCAATGTTCACATTGTTCTCTCCAGACAGTACTAATTTGTTTCCAATTAAAAGAAAATGGATTGCAAATGAGTTCACAGAGCAGCCTGGTCAAAGGAATAGGCCTAGTTTATAATGTTGCCTCGGGAACAGCTATTTTGCTGCAGGACACAAATCTAGCCCTGGGTTGTACAGAGGAGCTGTGTCCTCAGAGAAGAGTTAGAGTTATTCTGTTGATGGAATTTATTGTGCTGCTGAAACTAGTTATTATCCTCTATTTGGGTAGTTTGCGGAGGCTTATAAGTCTTTGTGGTGGAAAGAGATTAATAAACTTGCAGCTCAATTCATATCGCGTAATTGTTAATGATTACCCCCAATTTTAATAGTGTAAAGCTTTCTGCCCACCTCCTTGTCATGAGAGGCTAATTGTTTCCTTATGATCCGCATCTCTTTGATATGTAGACAATGAGCTATGAGGCAGGCATTTGATGAAGTAAGAGAAAACAGGGAGAGAGGAAGTGTTCTCAGTGATATGATAAAAGACACTAAAGACCTGTGACCCCTTTAGACCCCTGACAAGAAAATGTTGGGAAATGCTTCTCGTTCCTGGTGTTGCATTAAAGTCCAGGAAGTAACAGAAAAACGGATGCTACCAACTAGAAAGGGAAGTGTTCTTGCTTTTAAAAACGTTAAGGCATATACAAAAGCTTCTCTCTCTCATATTCTCTTAACCTCCTTTGTACGGTTGGGAAGAACTGGGACCTAGACCATCCTTACTTTGAAGCACAGAATTCCTATGCACATTCTCTACAGAGAAGCTGGGTCTCTAAGGAGTGAATGGGTCTGTGTAGAATTAATTAGCCCTATGCAATAAAAATGACTGGTGAACGCAGTGTCTTTGGGATAAGAAGTGAATTGTTTGTGGTAAGAACTGGGTCACATGGGGAACACAATGAACTCAAGTAACTGTTCCTTGAGCTTTAATGTGCTACCAGTGAGGACTGTGCTTAGCACAAGAAACAAATCCCAACTCAAACTTGCTTAAGTAAAACAAAAGGATTTTGGAGGGAGAAGGAGAACTTTATTTGTCTAAGTTCGTGAAAGTGGAACTTTGATTTTCTTGATCTTTAGAGATAGCAGGAACTAACACATAATAAGCAACCATATATATGTGTCATTATTCTTTTGAAGGAATTTCTCTAAAAGTTAAACTATCATAAGAAAAAATTATACAAAACTTTGAAATAAGGAAAGAGGCAGTTGCATAGCATTTCAGTGTTATAAAGAGGAATGAACCCAGCCAGTGTCCTGTTTAGTAGTGATTAAAGATCTCAGTGAAGTCAGATTATATGTTAACATGCAGATTTTTGTCCCATAGACATCAAAGTAATTTTTGTCTTTTAGAAAAAAAATATTCTAAAGTTATAGTTTATCACCATATGGAATAGCCAGTTTTGTATATACTCCAGCAATCTTATCTTTAATTCCCTTTAATTAAATTCACTGTGAATGCCTGGCTCCATAAACATTCTTCAAATTGATCTTAATATCTTAATATGGATTCTCTCATTAATAAAGAGTTGAATTAAATCTCTGACAAAGGTTCATTTTATACTTGCTTAGGAGTCAATAATTTACTTTTAGGGAAATTATACATTTAGCAATAACTAAAATGCATTTACTGTACAGTCACCAGTGAAGTATACACTAACCCTAGTCTGCAAATACTTTTTTTTTTTTTTTTGCAGTACCGGGGATTGAACCCAGGGGCGTTCTACCTCCGCGCTACGCCCCCGGCCCTATTTTCATACTTTATTTTGAAACCGGGTCTCACGAAGTTGCGGAGGGCCTCGCTAGGTAGAGAGAGAGAGAGAGAGACAGGGAGAGAGAGAGAGAGAGAGAGAGAGAGAGAGCGCTGAGGCTGGCCGCTAACCCGGATCCTCCGGTCTCCGCCTCCCAAAGTACTGGGATTACAAGCGTGCGCCACCACGCCCGGCTGCAAATACTTTTGAGAACTTAGTTTCA
>PVJS01055492.1:0-12634 GCA_004027185.1 Glis glis
CGGCCCGGCCCAGGTGGCTCAGGGACCGGAGGTGTGGCGCGCGCGCGGAGACGCCTGGGGGTGTCCGGTACCTGGCGCGGGGGCGGCCCGGCCCAGGTCTGAAATAGTTTTCTTAAAGAGTGTTTAAAATGCAAACTGGAAAGAATTGTTAAATGGTTTTATCACATGATTTAGGTATACATATTTTTCCATATGCGGACAGATAAATAGAAAAGCTGTGTTACAGAGGTTGAAAATTTAAGTACATTAAAGTAAAAAAAATAAATATTTAAAAAATAAATATAAAAATAAACTTTAATTCCCTCTTGCTTCTTTGTTTCTATAGCATTTCATTTATAATTCTTCTCCTTCTCCTCTTCCTTCTTCACTGGGGATTGAACCCAGAGGCATTCTACTTAGAAGCTACATCCCCAGCTCCTTTTTACTTTGAAACAGGGTCTTGCCAAGATGCTGAGGGCTTCACTAATTTATTGAGGCTAGCCTTGAACCTGCGATCCTTCTATCTCAGCCTCCAAAGTATTGGGATTACAGGTGTGAGCCACCATTCCTGGCTTGTTATACTTCTTGTTTTTACTTCTCTTCCATCCATTCTGCTCTCCACTGTAGTTATTTGTGTACATTTTGAAGGTCAGGTTGGTAACTTGTTTTTATATCCCCTACAGGGCTGTGTCTCTGGTGAGAACTTCATAAGTATCTTGAATTAAATTGAAGTGCTTGGAGGATAGTTAGTTCTGAGAAGAAACAGTAGTGTGATGGCTATTTCAGCTATTTAAAATATGCCATTGTGTGTGGCTTCAGGGAACAAACTCTGGACCACAGGGAAAGATTAAGTGAGGAAGAAGAATTTTATTCCATATAAGAAAAGCTTTTTTTTTTTTTTTTGGTAATGGGGATTGAACCCAGGGGCATTTTACCTCTGAGCTCCATCCCCAGTCCGATATTTTATTTATTTATTTATTTTGAAACAGGGTCTCACTAAGTTGCAGAAGGCCTCACAAGTTGCTGAGCCTGGCCGTGAACCTGCAATCCTCCTATTTCAGCTTCCCAAGTACTGGATTATAAGCATGCACCACCATGCCTAGCTTTTTTTTAAACAAGTAAAGATGTTTAAAATCATTAGGGGCTGCCTTGTGAAGTAGTGACTGGATCCCTTCTTGCATTCAAAATTAACATATGCAGTCAGATCTCAGGATGAAGTGTACATTACAATGTGAAAATGTGATTTTACATGAAAGGATGCTGACATTTAAAATTCATCGTATGATATCTTTAAATATCAACATTTCTTTGTAGATTTGAAGCATATTTGCTTTGCATATATTCACCTCAGGTTTCCTACTGATCCGTCTTTCCACAGGGTGAGGAATAGTTGCAGCTGACTGAGCCCTGACTGAGCAGCACACCGCACTGAGTCTTTCTTGAGCAAAGGGGCTGATATCTGTCCCAGTTTCCAGAGCAGTGTGTCATATTTGCTTCCCTTTTCTATAGCAAATGAAGTGGAAGCAGTGTGGCAGGCCACGGAAGCCCATAGAACAGAGACCCTGACCTAAGAGTGCTCTATTCCAGCCAATTCTGATCAACTGCAGAAAATTAGTCCCCATGTTCATTTTTTCTTTCTGAATAAATGTCTCTTAGTTACACAATATGCATCAAATTAGGGGTCAGGACACTCAGAAAGATTCTGGAAAATTCCAAGTGGGTTATGGAGCTTTGAATAATTGATTCCCATATGGCTCACTGCTTTGCAAAGTTATTGGGCTGGAGGCCTTGAGACCCCTTAACATACATTCCTTTTAAGGATTTAGAATAAAGGTGTTATTTGAGGGGTCAAATAAACAACACCCCAGCTCATTATTTGAGCTACTGACAAGGAAGACTGAGGAAAGCAATTTTGATGTGGGGTAAATCTGCAGGTGAGTGGGCTTTATAATAACCTGTACTGCGGAATTAGACACGTACAACCAGACACAGGCAGGGCTGCTGCAGGGCTCAAAAGAGGTATAGTCCCTGGGTACCTTGCAGAAGGAAGAAGAGGAAGCACCTGGGTTATGCATACTTCTTCCAAACTTATCCAGTAGATGAGTCACTGCTTATCCCTGGGGAGGAGTCAGAGGTAGGAGAGGTAGAAGGTGGGCTAAGAATGTCACACTAATGGGTACTCCTCACAGAAGGACCTATTGCTAGGGAGCAAAATCTTTCTCCCTCAGAAATAAGTTGTAAAATCTACAGAGAGCATGACGATTTAGTTCTGCTTGCAGTACTTCAAGATGATCTGCACTGGCAAGTTTGTTGTTGTTTTGTTTTGTTTTTGGTGTAGAATAGAAGAAGTAAGGGAGATTAGGGAGATTGTATGGTGAGAAAAATTGGAGACTAATACCCTGTCCTACAGATAGAGGTAGGAAGGGAATATATCACAGTCCTATTTTTTGTTTTTCTCCTTTGTGTGTGTGTGAGCATAAAAATTGAGATTTAATTCACATAACACTAAATATCCAGTGTTGTTGTTGTTTTTGATTTTGTTTTGTATATTCATAATGCTTTGCAACCATTACTGCTATCTAATTCATGTGTGTGTGTGTGTGTGTGTGTGTGTGTGTGTGTATGTGTGTGTTACTAGGGATTGAACCCAGGGGCATTCTACTTTTGAGCTATACCCCCAGCCCTATTTTATTTTTATTTTGAAACAGGGTCTCACTAGGTTGATGAGAATCTCACTACTTGCTGAGGCTGTCCTTGAACCTGCGATCCTCCTGTATCAGCCTCCCAAGTACTGGAATTACAGGCATGTGCCACCACATTTGGCTTCTATTTTATTTTTTATTTTGAAACAGGGTCTCACTAAATTGCTTAGGCTGGCCTCGAATCTGTGATCCTCTTGTCTCAGACTCCTGGGTACTGGGATTACAGGTGTGGGCCACCACACATGGCTTACTACTATCTAATTCTAGAAC
Organism: Glis glis; assembly: GCA_004027185.1. Taxonomy (NCBI): domain Eukaryota; kingdom Metazoa; phylum Chordata; class Mammalia; order Rodentia; family Gliridae; genus Glis; species Glis glis. Next base: position 2,952 of record PVJS01055492.1, read on the forward strand.
ATTTTCATCACTCCCAAAAGAACAACTCCCCCCCCCCCCCCCCTTTTTTTTTTTTTTTTTTTTGCAGTACTGGGGATTGAATCCAGGAACATTCCACTACTGAGCTACATCCCCAGTCCTTTTTGTTTTTTATTTTGAGACAGGGTCTCCTAAGTTGTCCAGGTTGGCCTAGTACCTGCAATCCTCCTGCTTCAGTTTCCCTAGTAGATTATGGGCATGTACTACTACTGCATCGCCCCCCATTTCCTTTACTCCCATCCTCCACTTCTTCCCCCATTCCTGCCACTCTAAAGCTCCTAGGAAGTCAGGACAAAGCCTCTATGTACTTGGCTTTTCCCTCATGGCTTCAAGGTGGCTGCTGTAACTCCAGTCATTAAATTCACAGTACCGTAAGGAGGAGAGAAGTGCAGTGTCCCTGGCTGAGTCAGCTCCTGTTGAAGAGCTTTCCTGAAAGTCAACCAATGACTTGGCTTACCTCTTATTGGCCACCCTATAAGGAAGACTAGGAAACACAGAAGGTCAGGTTCCTGCCATCAGGTAAAACCAGAGTTCTAGAAAGGAAGAAGGGGAGATAGCTATACTGGCCACAGGCATCATACGTTGAATAAATTTTAAAACATAATTATTACATTTGGTATTCTTTCTCAAGTAGTGACACAAAAGGACATATTACAGAAAGACGGGTCTCCACGGTCTCAATCTGAAAACATGGGACCTGTAACCAAGATAACCTAAATTTCTATTAAGTATATATTGAATCTCTTATATTTAATTTATCTCAGTTTTTTCATGTGACACTGCCTAGAATAATGAGTAACCCCTGTATTATCTAGTTTGTCAAGAAGTGTGAACTTAGCCCAAATTTGTCTCTTAAATAAATGAATCCTGCAATTCTTCTATTTTAAGTTTAAAGTAAATATGTGTGTGTTCTTACCATTCATAGTACAAATAGTTTTAAACTATTTTTAAATTTAAACTAATTTAATATTATTTAATTTATTTTAAAGTTTTTTTGTATTAATGTGCTTTTATTGGTGCATTATAATCTCACATCATGATGTAAATCATGTTGACAGTGGCATACATGCACTCAGCATTTGGTGCCCCCGGCCTCCCCATTTCCCCGCTTCCCAATACAGAGTACTGAGGTTGACGTTGGTATATTCACATATGTACACATAGTTGATGGTAGAATTTCCATTAATGAACCTCAGTCTTCTCCCTCCCTTTCCCTTAGTCCACCTCCCTGGCTCCACTGAGGTTTCTCCTCCATTATCTGGAGTCACTCTGGTATCCCTATACTCCCTAGCTTGAGCAAATATTTTAGAGAAAAACGTATGTCCCTTTTCTTTCTGTGACTGGCTAATCCCACTTAACATAATGTTCTCCTTCCATTTTCTTGCAAATGACATAATTTTGTTCTTCTTTATTGTTGAGTAGAATTCCATTGTGTGTATTTCCCATAATTTTGTAATCCATTCATCTGTTGATGCACACCTAGGTTGGTTCCATAATTTGGCTATTTTGAATTGTGCTGCTATGAACATGTATATATTACTGTGGTTCTCTGATTTCGGCCCCTTTGGAAAGATACCCAGGAGTGGTATAGCTGGATCATAAGGTGGATTCATTCCCAGTTTTCTGAGGAATCTCCACACTGATCTCCATAGTGGCTGAACTAGTTTGCAATCCCACCAACAGTGTAGAAGAGTTCCTATTTTCCCACATCCTCGCCAACATTTATTATTATTTGACTTTTTGATGATTGCCATTCTGATTGGGGTTAGATGGAATCTCAGTGTAGTTTTGGTTTGTATCTCCCTGATTGCTAATGATGTTGGACATTTTTTTTTCATGTATCTATTGGCCATTTGTATTTCTTCTTTTGTGAAGTGTCTATTTAGTTCAGTTGCCCATTTCTTGAGTGGGTTATTTGTTTTTTTAGTCTTTTAAGTTCTTTGTATATTCTAGATATTAGTCCTCTATCAAAGGGATAGCTAGCAAAGATCCTCTCCCATTCCATAGGTTTTCTCTTTAGACTCTTGATGGTTTCCTTTGATGTGCAGAAACTTTTTACTTTAATGCCATCCCACTTATTAATTCTTGTTTTAATTTCCTGAGCTTTCGAGGTCTTGTTAAGGAAGTTTCTACCTGTGCCTATATGTTGGAGTGTTGGACCTATGCCCTCCTCTAGTAGCTTCACAGTCTCTGGTCTAACTTCCAGGTCTTTGATCCATCTCGAGTTGACTCCTGTGCAGGGTAAGAGGTAAGGATTTAGTTCCATTTTTCTACAGATAGATAACCCGTTTTCCCAACACCATTTGTTGAAAAGGCTGTCTTTTCTCCAATGTATGTGTCTGGCACCTTTGTCGAAAATCAATCGGCTATAAGTGTGTGGATTTGTTTCCGTGGCTTCTAATCTGTTCCATTGGTCTGTATGTCTGTTTCTGTGCCAATACCATGCTGTTTTTATTACTACAGCTCTGTAGTATAATTTGAAGTCAGGAATTGTGATGCCTGCATGGTTGTTATTGCTGAGAATTGCTTTGACTATTCTGGGTCTTTTGTTTCTCCATATGAAGTTTATGACTGATTTTTTTAGGTCTGTGAAGAATGACATTGGTATTTTGATAGGGATTGCGTTGACTCTGTAGATCACTTTTGGTAGAATGGTCATTTTGATGATATTTATTCTGCCTATCCAAGAGCAAGGGAGATCTTTCCATCTTCTAAGATCTTCAATTTTTTAAAATTTTATTTAAGACTTTGAGATTTTAAATTGAATTTAAATAGGCACATGTATTTTTTTGTTTTTTGGTACTGGAGATTTAACCTAGTGGCGTTCTCCCTCTGAGCCATACCCCCAACCTTTTTTTTTTAAATTTTGAAATAAGGTCTCTAAGTTGCTGAGGGTCTCACTAAGTTGCTGAGACTGCCTCAAACCTGCAATTCTCCTGACTCAGCCTCCCAACTACTGGGATTACAGGCATGCACCACCACACCCAGCTTGCACATGGATTTAAAAGTCAAACAGGCCAGGCATGGTGGTGCATGCTTGTAATCCCAGTACTTGGGAGGCTAAGACTGGAGGATCCGAGTTCGCGGTCAGCCTCAGCTACTTAGTGAGGCCCTCCACAACTTAGTGAGACCCTGTTTCAAAATAAAGAATAAAAAATAGGGCTGGGGGTATAGCTCAGAGGTAGAATGCCCCTGGGTTCAATCCCCAGTACTGCAAAAAAAAAAAAAAAAAGTCAAACAGTACAGAAGGGCTAGTGATGAAAAGCAACAGCCATCACATCCTGCTCCAGTTTCCTATCCCAAATCCTGTAGGTTCTATAAGTCAACCAAGTTAAGAATTTGCCTTTTTTAGTTTTTGTGGTTGTCTTTATTAGGTGTGTTTGTACTCTGTATATGTCTAATGTTATGTACATGCCTAATGTCAACTTAGGCATTGTCTAGTAATTTCTTGCTATCCTTTATATTTGTGTGCATATATAACATATGTGTACATATACATATGTGTATGTATTATATACTCAATCATTATGTATTATTATTATGTTATTATTATTGTGTGTGTGTGTGTGTGTGTGTGTGTGTGTGTGTGTGTATTACTAGGGATGGAACCCAGGGGCCTTCTACCTCCAGGCTACACCCTCAGATCTATTTTGTTTTTTATTTGGAAACAGGATCTCACTAAGTTGTAGAGGGTCTCACTAGGTTGCTGAGGCTGGCTTTGAATATATTATTATTTATTAAAGGTCTACTAGTAGAATTCTTTTTTTCCTACAAGTAGAATTCTCGAGATTCTTTCTAGAACTTTGAATGCAGTGAATTTAGCATCATCACTTTGAAAGTAAACTTACATTCTAATCAGTATGGTTATGTGTATATTTGCAATGTTAATGATGAATTATTATGGGGTAGTTAAATATGTCACTTGAGCATTCATCAGCTGGTTTTCTTTTATTTATTTTACAACCATGAGCTCAGCTCTGGTTGCTGGGTGACAAGACAGAAAAAAAATTCTGCTCTCATGAAACTTACAGTTTACTGTGAAGACAGGAAATAAAAAAGTAAAGAAACAAATACAGAATAATGTCACATGGTAATCAGTAGTATGAATATGCACGTGCAGGAAATGTGGGGTGCTGTTTTAGATTAGTCAGGAAATATTCCAATATGGAAGTGACATTTGTGCAGAGAAGGTGCCAGTTGTTAAGGGTGAGGAGCAAGGAGTGCAAAGACCATGAGGCAGGGATGTACTTGATGTCTAGGGAGCCCAGAGAGGCAAGTCTGCCTGGAATGGAGTGAGTGAAGAGGCATGGAGCACTAAGAGAAGAGGTAGAGGCATTAGGAAGGGGCACAGAGACCATGGTAACCAGAATACATTTTATTTTGAATATCCTGGGGAGCCACTAGAGGGTTTTAAGTTGGGGAGAGAGGTGATTTGATTTTACCTAAGAGAAGAAAAATACCTTGGCTATTTTAGGAAGAATACATTCTAAGAGGCAGAACTGAGAGCAGAGAGACTAGCTAAGAAGATTCTTGTAGTAGATTAGTTGAAAAATTATGGCAACTTTAGTTGTAAAAACATTATTACCAATTCTTCTGGAAACAGTTGGAGCAGAATTTCAGTAAGTCTTCAGTAAAGTTTGGGGCCTAGAAGTGAATTTGAAAGTGAGGGAATGTATGGTTTTGAGTATTTACCTATGCATGACATCCAAATGTGCCATAATCCCCACTTTGGGCCTTTGCACATATCTTCCATGTGTAATGTTATTTTGCTCTCATTATATTAATTTTTGCTCATGATTGAAGTCTCAGCTCTAAGATCCATTTTTCAACAGCATGTCCAAAAGTCACCAAGACTAGGTCATGTGTCCTATAAACTCTCACTGGCCTCCAGGTTTATGCATTTTATAGCTTGTAATTGTTCTATATTCTAATTGCCTGCTTACTTCTTTCCCATGAGACTGTAAACTTCTAGACTATATATGACACATATAGACTGTGTCTTATATGCACATCTGATTATTTGCTCTTAAAATTAGACAGTTAATATTTTTTTGTTTAGTGAATAATCAATGTTTAATTGTATGCCTGTTAAATATATCTGAGTTGCCTGAATCTTAGATTATGTCTGTGTGAAGAAAATATTCCATCAATATATTGGTTTATGCAATTCTCTTAACCCTGCAACATGTCATCAATGGAATATCTGTGTTTGATACCTCTTTTAAAACTTCCTCCAACTCCTTTATCTTAAGCAAATGGCCTTTTTTTGGGTCACCAGTGACTAAATGTTGAAAGGGCTGTTTGAGATTCATAAATGTTGAAAGGATATTGCTCTTCAGTGGGGAGCATATTGTCACCTTCCCTCTCTGTGCAGCTCCAGTATTTCTGGCAATAAGTAGTAAGGGTGAAGGACCAATCTAAGTGACAGGCTACCTAGGCAGCTCCAACACCCGGTCCTATTTGGGTGTAGAATGGGTTTTGCTTTTTTATCATCCATGTTTTCGTTCGTGTGGTGCTGCTGAGTTGTAAAATAGGTGAGGCAATATTGATAAGCAAGTACATGATTTATCATCAATACAGAATTTGAACCAAAGTCAGTGGGAAATGCATCAGATATGCAGTGCCTTGTAAGATTTTGGTTTTCTTCTTTGTGATGCAATTCTTGACCTGAAATATGGACCCTTTTCAGATCTCTCCCAGGCCTTCCTTTAAGGTGGAGCCAGTCATTGATTCTAAACTTTAGATGGCATAAGAATCACCTGGAAAGTATGTTAAAACCAGATTTCTGGATGCCACTCGTGAGGTTCTGTTTCTGTAGGTCTGAGAAGGAGTCCTAGAGTTTGATTCTCTAAAACCAGTCTCAAATGCTGCTAGTTTATGGACCACTTTCTTTAAATAGGAAAGAGATAGACCATGAGTTTCCAATTTATTCTTGTTTCATAATGATAAAACATGGAACTGTTTACTATTGAGGAACTTGGAGGGGAATATTCACACTACAGCCTTGACTGAAACTATCAATCTACTTACTTGGTCAGTGTCTTACCAAGGGACACCCTCACTCATAAGATAAAAAAAAATTGCACACTTTTGCCTGTACTGTTTTGCCTATTTTATTTTCTGTTTTTGTCTCTCTTTTCTACATGGTCTGGTTGTCCTGATGTTTCTTGAATTGTTTGCCCATTCCTTTTATACCTACTAGCTCTTTCTCTCCACTTATATAACAGATTGCCTTTCTGATTCTCTTTCAGATCAATACTTCCCACTCATCATCCTTCCATATTTTACATGTACCTTTAAAAATATTTTATAGCCCTATAAAAATTCCACTTGTGATACTACCCTGTCTTTATTGTCTTACTGCTCTTTTTCTGCATATTCATTTGGCAGTACAATATACTGCCATCGGGAAATGTTATTATAAATCTGCTTACAAAACTGTAAAACTATCTAAGCTACTAATTTTCTGTATCCTTTTAACCAAGCTCAGTTGTTGTGTGTAGAAGCATTATCTTTTGGGCTCTTTGGTGATTGGCTTGATCTCTCCCTGGTGACTTCCCAATGTATTTTTTTTCCTGATTTTTTTTAACCAAAATATAATTTACATTTAATAACACTCACCCTTTTTAGTGTACAATTCAATGAGTTGACAGATGAATACAGTAATGTAACCACCACCACCACAATTGACATATAGACACTTCTACCACCTAAAAAAGTTCCCTCCTGCCTCCTCTCCCCTCTACTCCCAGGCCTTGGCAACCACCAATTGGTTTTCTGCCTCTATAGTTTTGCCTGTTCCAGAATGTGGAATCACACATTATGTTGTGAGTCTGGCTTCTTTTGCTTAGCACAGTGCATTTGATTCATACATGTAATTCATACAATTGTTGCTTGTATCCATAGTTCATTCCTTTTTATTGCTAACACTTGATTGTGTGGATCTACCATCATTGTTTAATACATTCCAAAAGTATTTTTAATTGCTATGTTCTCCCCTCCAAACTAAAACTTTCATTTGTCACTTGGCTTTTTGAGCACTAAAAAGATTTCCAAATTTCCCATGTGTTCTAGGTGGTAATAAAAACTAATTTGTAATAGGTACTTAACTAGCTCTGTATTTCTGCACCTGCCGTATTCCTGATCTTTCTTAGACCTATTTTAACAAATTCTCAGATAGGAGTTCAGCTGTTGGGCATATCTATCCCAAAGAAGTCTGTTCTGTGTGTGTCCTTTCTTCCTTTTCTTTTCTCATTTCTTCTCTCTTCTCTTCTTTTGTTTTTGTGATACTGGGGATTGAACCCAGGGTGTTCTACCCAGCCCTATTTTATTTCTTATTTTGAAACAGGGTCTTGCTAAGTTACTTCACACTGGCCTCCAACCGGTGATCCTCCTGTATCAGCCTCCCAAGTACTGCTGTGTGTCCTTTTGAACCAAACGTCTTCCAAGTTGCAGTTTGTAAGAATGATCTGAGATCTCTTATTTAGGATCATTGCTGCAATCCCCAGTACAGATGGAAGAAGGCCTTCTCTTTTCCCTACTGGGTCTCAAATCATAAGATATATCCTTGGTTATTTAGAACCAGCTTGCCTCTTGTTTCACCATCACTTTAGGGCTCTCTTCTCCTTGTGTCAACATTTGGTTCCGAAAAACCCAGGATATGAAATCCCATAGCTTTCTTGACTTTTGTCTGAGGTGGAGTTCCCACAGTTTGCAGGATGGGTAAGTGAATTATAAGATAGCGTGGTAGTAGACCAATATGGAACTGCCTAGAGTGCCACAGTTCAGAGAAAATATGCCCAAGACCAACAATTCCACCCAATCTTTATGATTAAAAATATGAACATAATTTAATCTACACCATAAAGATTCCAAGGGATATTTCCATTTTGGTTAATTACCATTATTAGAACTGAGGCTTCAGAAGCCCAGTTATGTCAAGAATATAATTTCTTGATATTTGCTGCCTTGGTTCTAGTTATAACTAGAAATAAAATAGAAATAGAAATGTTTATTACATTTAAAATTGAATTTAGTTCTTGCATTTAAGGAAATTCTAAAAACTGAGGATAGGCAAATTTTATGCCAAATATCCTCAACTGTCCTTGAAATAAATATTTTGTTCTATTTAGCATTTTTTATTTATTTATTTATTTTTTGCGGTACTGGGGATTGAACCCAGGGGCATTCTACCTCCAAGCTACACCCCCAGCCCTATATTTTATTCTTTATTTTGAAACAGGGTCTCACTAAGTTACGGAGCGCCTCACTAAGTAGCTGAGGCTGGCTGCGAACCCGGATCCTCCGGTCTCAGGCTCCCAAGTACTGGGATTACAAGTGTACACCACCACGTCTGGCTCAATTTTAGCATTTTTTAAATGGGAAGAATATGTAGCTCAGCATTTCATTGTACTTTGGTCTCAAAATATTAATACATTTCTCCAAAAATTCTTCATTTTCTCTTTTCATTTGAAAAGAAAGTAAAACCAGGTATAGTGGTGCACACCTGTAATCCCAGTACTTGGGAGACTGAGACAGGAGGATCGCAGGTTCGAGGTCAACCTCAGCAACTTAGCGAGAACCTTATCAACTTAGTGAGACTGCTTTTCAAAACAAAAAATAAAAAAGAGCTGTGGGTGTAGCTTTGAGATATTATACTCTTGGGGTCAATTCCCAGTACCAATAAATAAACAAAAAGGGCTGAAGGTATAGTTTGGAAGAAGAATGGCCCTGGGTTCAATCTTCGGTACCAAAAATAAATAAATAAAAGAATTTTCTAAAACCATCCTTTGAATATATTCAGATATTGAATGCTTTATTCATTTCATTTACTTACCCTTTAATAAAGAGATAAAAGTTAAGTCAGGAAATATATAGTTTTTCCAAGGTAGATAAGCTGACATTTCTTTTCATTTTTCTTTTATACAGGTGTTTGCTTCAGAATGGTAAGTCAGAGCAATCTGTTTATTATTATTATTTTTTGCCGCCTTTTCCTGTTGTTTTTAATCACAGAGATAAGTTAGTCTAAGACTTGTTTCCTGTCCTTGACAACATGTGAAGGCACATATGAATGTTGTTGAAATTACTGATTGTTATTTTTATTGAAGCTGTCTTTTAAAAATGATTAAGCTGGGCATGGTGGCCCACACTTGTAATCCCAGTACTTGGGAGGCTGAGACAGGAAGATCACAGGTTTGCAGCCAGCCTCAGCTACTTTGTGAGGCCCTCTGCAACTTAGTGAGACCCTATTTCAAATAAAGAATAAAAAACAGGGCTGGGGGTGTAGTTCAAAGGTACAACGCCACTTGGTTCCATCCCCAACACCACACACACACACACACACACACACACACAAAACCCAAAACCAAAAAAAAGCTCTATTAAAAACATTACGGCTGTCCTAGTTTTTAGTTAATGTTTTTTTATGAATTTCAAAAGTACTTCTCTCTGGCGATTTTAAACAGTTTGATTAGGTATTTTGAATACAATGTATAGGATCTTTCACATGTTATGGAAGGAAAAACCCTATAGTCTTTCATTGCAAAACGAAAAATGCTAATGTTGAATATGGAAGTGGTTCCCAGGCTTTTGTCAAAATTCCTTGCCTCTTTTTAAATTTGTGTGTGTGTGTGTGTGTGTGTGTGTGTGTGTGTGTGTGTGTGTGT
>PVJS01055493.1:0-12634 GCA_004027185.1 Glis glis
AAAAAAAAAAAAAAAAAAAAAGAAACAGGACTTGAATAGACATTATTCCAAGGAAGATATGCAAATAGTCAACTACCATATGAAAATATGTTCAACATTATTAATCATTAGGCAAGTCAAAATCAAAATCATATTATCTCGCACCCATCAGAGTGGCTGTCATTAAATAAAAAAAAAAGAAAAATAACTAATGTTAGTGATTAGTGGATAAGCTGAAGGAACCCTTGTGTCCTCTGGTGGGAATAGGAAATGGTGCAGCCACTATGGAAAACAATATGGTGGGTTCTCACAGAGCCAGGAAGGAGGTCTGAGGGTAGGGGAGGAGGAAGAGGGAGGTTCATTAATGGAAATACTACCATCGACTATGTGTATATATGTGAATATGCCAATGTCAATGTAAGTACTCTGTATGGGGAAGGAAGGAAATGGGGAGGCGTGGGGGGGTACCAAGTGCTGTGTGCATGTATGTCACCGTCAATATGATTTACATTATGATGTGAGACTATAATGCACCAACAAAAGCACATAAAAAATAAAAATTAAATTACCATATGACCCTAATATACTTCTAATTAAAATAATTAGACCCTAAATAATTTAAAGTAGGATTTTGAAGAGATGTTTGTACACCCATGTTTACAAGCAACATTATTTACAACAACTGAAAGGTGGGAACAAACCAAATGTCCACTGACTTATGACTACATGAGCAAAATGTGATATATATACTCAGTGAAATATTACTCAGCCTTAAAAAGCAAGCAAATTCTGACAACTGGATATGGGATTCTTGTTTTCTTGTCTTAGTTTTACAAAGATCTTACAGTAGACAGCTTCTAAGACTAACCCCAAAACCCCACCTCCTGATATTCATATCCTTCTGTATTCTCCTCCCATTAATATAGGGTAGGCTTACTTAAAAACATTATGCTAAGTGAAGTAAACTAGTCACAAAAAGACAAATACTGTAGGATGCTACTTATAGCGGTATCAAGGGTAGTCAAATTAAAGAAATATGAAGTGGTTGCCAGTAGCAAGAGGAGAGTGGAATGGGGAGTTGTTCAAGTGCCATAGTGTTTCACTTAAGCCAGACGAAAAGTCCTGGCAATTTGTTCAGCAAGAATGTAAATTCACTTTTCAGTACTGAACTGTACACTTAGAAATAGCTAAGATGATAAATTTTGTGTTATGTGGTTTTGTTTTGTTTTAGTAGTAGGAATTGAACCCAGGGGCATTCCACCTCCAATCTGCACACCCCCAGCCCTTTTTATTATTTTGAAACAGGGTCTCGCTAAGTTGCCTAAGGGTCTCGCTAAATTGCTGAGACTGACCTTGAACCTGCAATCCTCCATTATTAGATTACAGGCATGTGCCACTATGCTGGGTGAACTTGTAATCCTCCTGTCTCAGCCTCCCAAGTACTGGGATTATAGACATGGAGCACCACACCTGGCTACATGATGTTTTTTTTATCACAATTTAAAATTATTTTTAACTTCTAAATAAAATTAGAATCTTTTATTTCACTATGTACCACTATGTACATATACACATTTTTTTATTTTCATTTAGTTCAATGTTTATTACTTTTTAAAAATACATGTCTGAAAAACATACAAATATTATTTAATTAAATTTTATATTCTGAAAAAATGTTTATTTTTAATTTCCTAAATACTTAGGTAATTTAATAGCTATTGCATTGAATCTGTAGATCACCTTTGGAAGAATGGCCATTTTGATGATATTTATTCTGCCTACCCAAGAGCATGGGAGATCTTTCCATCTTCTAAGATCTTCAATTTCTTTTTTCAATATCTTAAAATTTTCCTTGTAGGGTTTAGGTTTGAAGTCTAATTTGACTGATATCATAATTGCTATTCCTGCTTGTTTTCGAGTTCCGTTAATGTGAATTACCTTGCTCCATCCCTTCACTTTTAGTTTGTGCATATCTTGTAAGGTGTGTTTCTTGCAGGCAGCATATAGATGGATTGTGATTTTTAATCCATTTTGCCACCTTATGTCTTTTGATTGGGGAGCTGAGGCCATTTATATTCAGTGTGATTATTGATGGGTTTTAATTCCTAACATTTTGAGTTTTAATTTCTGTTTGAGGTAGTGTTTGTTCTTTACCTAGTTGTTTGTTTGATGGAAGTCACTGTTTCTCTGGTTCTGGCGTTTCCTTATTATTTCTTCCTTGTAATTAATCTCTTTGAGTATTTTCTCTAGTGCTGGTTTGGAAGACATGAAGTCTTTCAGCTTCTGTTTGTCATGGAAGGTTTTTATTTCCCCATAAAATTTGATAGATATCTTTGCTGGGTAGATAAATCTTGTCTGGAAGTTGTTTTCTTCCAGAGTGTGGATTATGTCACTCCAGGCCCTCCTGGCTTTCATGACTTGGTTTGGAAGGTCAGGAGTGATTCTTATTGGTTGGCCTCTGAATGTTACTTGGTGTTTTACTCTCGCTGCCTTTAAGATTCTCTCCTTGGCCTCTACATTAGTTTGACTATTATGTGGCGTGGTGAACCTCTTTTCTGATCTTGTCTATTAGGGGTCCTATATGTTTCCTGTACCTGTGTGTCGACCTCTTTGTCTATGTTTGGAAATTTTTCTAATATTACTTCTCTGAATAGATTATTAAGTCCTTTGGTTTCAGCTTCTATTCCCTCTTCTATGCCTATTTTTCTTAGGTTTGCTCTTTTAAGACTGACTGAGATCTCTTCAATGTCCAATTCATGCTATCGAATTGGTTTTTCTAATTTATATACTATGCGTTCATTTGTAGAGAGGTCATCTTCTAAGAGTGAAATTCTGTTTTCCATGTTGTCTAGTCTATTGTTGATGGTCTATATTGATGCCTTCATTTCAATTATTGCATCCTTTACTTCCTTCAGAGCTTTTTTTTATTCCTGTTCAGGGTGTTGGATTCTTTGTTTATTTGATTCTTCATCACTTTCAGGCTCTCTCTGAATTCTTTTCAGAAATAATTTCTACTATTACTACTATGATACTACTGTATCATTTCTACTATTAAAGTACTGAATTGTCCTTCTGGAAATCTTTGCACTTCTGTGTTGGCGGGTTCTGTTGTTGTGGGGTTGTGGGAGCTCATTGTTTCTTTGCTATTCTTCCTTTTCATGATTTCAAGTTTTTTATGCTTATACCTTTGTTGCTTTTGGTAGCTCTCTCTCTCTCTCACTCTGTAGGTTTCCTATGTCTAATCTCTCTCCCTTTATAGTTTCTTGTCCTGGAGGTAGATAGTTGCTATTAGGTGAGCCTTAAAGGTAAATATCCTTTACTGAATGGTTATTCTCACTTGCTAGGTATAATGTCCATTTGCAGGCCCAATTCTTGGTCTCCTTCAGTGATTGGGACCCTTGCCTGGTGCCTCTCACTACCTGTGCAGGTGACCAGTGCCGCTATTGCCCTTCTCACTGCAAGCGTGGGTCTCTGCGGTCTCCACTTGGGCTGTCCCTTTGTCTCTCTCTGTCTACACCTATGGCAGGTGTCACCAACAGGGGGCCCCGGGCTTGTGTCTCTCTTTGCCTACAGAAGCGGCAGATGTCACTTTGCCCCGATTCTGTGCAAACACGGAACTCCATGTTTTCCACAGAGAGGGCTGATTTAGTCCAATTTTTCCCCAGGTATCACAGCTGTATGTCCTGTGGTGATCCCGCGGGCTGCAAGTCTGTCCCACCCAAATATTGCCAGGGACTGTCTGCTTATCCACACATCTACCGCGTCCCACAGCAGACCCCACTCCCACCTCCACCCGGGCAATCCGCACCATCTCCGACCCCCTGAGTCCCTGTGGCCACGCTGGGTGATCTCCCCTGGGGCGGCTCATTGACTTACGGTCTCGTTGAGCGCTGCTCTTAATCTCTGGGTGGGGGGGCTCAGCCACTGCCGCAGGTTCTGGTCAGGCCTCCGGGCACTGGGGACTCTGCCGAGCGTGGATCAAACTGCTGCTTGCTTTTGTCGCTGATGCTCTGCAGTGCTGGTTCTAGAAAAGGTCCTTGGCTTCCTTGTTGGTGGCCTGCAGAAGCTGCGATGCTGGTTGCCACCGGCATGGTCTGACCAAGATGGCGCCGCTGCCGCTTCCGCCGACGCAGTAGTTCGGGTCTGTGTGGCGCGTGGAGCGAGTCGCTGCTCGCCTTTACTGCTGCTCTTCTGCAGCTGCTGGATGCACAGCAGGTCGCTGGCGTCTCCGCTGGACTTGTACAGGAGCCACAATGCTGGTGGCCGCCGGTAAGGTCCTGCCAAGATGGTGCCGCTGCAGCCGCTGTGGCCGCTGCCGTTTGGCGTGTTGAGTGTGGCGGAGCCGCTGCTCGCTTTCGTCTCTGTGATCTGCAGTTGAGCTCACAGTAGGTTTCCGGCTTCTCTGCCGGCGACGTGTGGAGCCGCGATGCCAGGAGTGGCCGGCACGGTCCGGCTAAGATGGCGCTGCTGCCGTTACTTAGGTAAGGCGCTTGGAGCTTTTTACTTTCCTCTGTTTTGTCTTCCGGCTTTGATTCCGTCACGTTTCAGATTTTTCGTTGTTTAGTTCAAGTTTTTGTTGCTTTTCTTCTCCTGTCGAGAAGTTGCTTTCACGGCAATTGAGACCCAAGTCTCAGAGAGATCGTAACGTGGTATCTCCCTTAGTCACCATCTTGGACCGCCCACATATACATTTTTTAAAAATTACAAAGGAAGCTGGGTGTGGTGGCACATGCCTATAATCCCAGTACTTGGGAGGCTGAGACTGGAGAATGGCAGATTCTAGGCCAGCAATTTAGTGAGGCCCTTAGCAACATAGTAAGACCCTGTTCCAAAATAAAAAATAAAAAACAAAATTGGGGATGTAGCTCAGAAGTAGAACACCCCTGAGTTCAATGCCATAAATAAATAAGTAAACAAACAAATAAATAAGTGGAATAACAGCCCTAAAAGTAAAAATAAATCATAGGTTTTTCCTTCTTAAGAAATGAAAATTTTATTTCTGTTTGGAGTATTTTGTATCTTGGATATTTGCATTATTTATCTATTGCTACTTAACAAATTACCCTAAAACTTAGCAGTTTAAAACAAAAAAAAATTTTCTGTATGTGGTACTGGGATTGAAGCCAGGGGCATTCTGCCTCTATGCTACATCCCCACTCCTATTTTATTTTTTATTTTGAAAAAGAGTCTCACTAAGTTGCAGAGAGCCTCACTAAGTTGCTGAGGCTGGCTGCAAACCTGTGATCCTCCTGTCTCAGCCTCCCAACTACTAGGATTCCAGGCTTGAACCACCACACCTGGCTAAAACAAAAAACTTATTATCTCTGTTGCTGTGGGCCTGGAATCTGGGCGTGGCTTGGCCAGGTGCGGCTGGCGGAAGGTCTCTCAGGAGTTTCCAATCAAACCACCAGCCAGAGTCGTGTCATTTCAAGGCTCAGCTGGGCCTGGAGGATCCATTTCCAAATTTATTCACAAGGTTGTTGGCAAGCCTCAGAAGATCTGCTTCCAAGCTGACCACACAGGCCTCTCTGCAGAACGGCCTCACTGCGTGGTACTTGGCTTACCCCAGGGTGAGAAAACCAAAGAAGTGAGAAAAAGAGGGTGCCCAGGATAGAGACTATGGTCTTTTCCTAACTAATCGTGGCTGTGTCATCCTGTCACATCTGCCCTTGTTTGCTTTTAACAAGTCAGTAAGTCCGTCCTACATTTAAAGGATAGAAATACGTAAGAGCATGAATACCAGGAGATGAAGATCTTTAGGGTCCTCTTGGAAGATGTCTACCACAGGATCCTTGCAAGACTTTTGCACATGGGCACTTGCTTTTCTCCTTTAGTTTTGATATAGAACCTTATTAAAAATGTTCTAAAAATATACGTGGATTATACCATTTATCATTACTATCTGTGTGCCCAGGTACTGCCTTGAAGAGCTCTAGTACCAGACACTATCTCCCCTCATATAATCAAGTGGCTATCTCTCTTCAAATTGGGGTTGACTTATACATGTGGATTTACCAGCAACGGAATCCTTCTCACTACACTGATCCTGTAGTTCTAACAGGAAATTTACAACAATACTAATAACCCCACATGTCTCTGATGATCTCTGCCCTTCAGCTGTTGTTAAACAAGGTCAGCATAAGAGTAGCCTGATGTGACAAGTGTGGTTCAAAATTAAAATCGTGCCAGGAAATATTGAAGTCATTCCATATGAGCAACAATGTAAAATGTGAGGGTTCAGTTTTGCTTTAACTGCTTCTATGGAAAGAATGTGAGATTTTGAAATGGGTAGGGCTGTGTTAACCAGTTTCGTGAGATAATAATAAAATGCCTAAGAAAATTAACTTATAGAAACAAGAGCATTTTGGAGGTTCCAGTCCAAGATTAATTGTCCCATTGTTTTGGGCCTGTGGCAAGGAAGCAAATGATGGGAATAGATGGCAAAACAAAACCATTTATATCACAAGCCAGGGAGCAAAAAAGAGAAAGAAGGAGGGTCCCACAATCCCCTTCAAGGGTACACCCCCAGTGGCCTAAGAACCTCTCACCAGATCCCACCTCCTAGAGGTTCTACCTCCTTCCAGTAGTGCCATCCTAGGCACCCAGCCTAGGATGTCCCTCTTGGGGACAGTCAACATTCAAACTAGTGAAGACTAAGTGTCCTATTCATATATATTCTTCCTGCAAAATTGAAGAAGGAAGATCGTAAATTCAAGGCTAACCTAGGTAACTTAGAAAGACCTTGTCTCAAAGTAAAAAATTAAAAGGGTTGGGAATGTACCTTAGTGGTAGAGCCTCCCTCAACCCCCAGGATGAATCCTCAGTACTACAAAAGAAAAAAAAAACTTTAAAATCCATATGGCAAAAAAACACAACAAAGATAAACAACAAATGGTAAACTGGGTGAAATAATTTTTATTTTTCTGCACTTTGATTGGTGCACTGTAATTATACATCATAGTGAGATTGAGAGTGATACAAACACACATGCACACAGCACTTGTGTTTCCCTCTGCACCCCACCTGGCCCCTCCCCCATCCCTCCCCTACATGTAGGTGAGATTGGTAGTGATACTTTCATAGATGGAAATATATTATTTGAACTGTTTCCTTTCTCAAGCCTCCTTTAGCCCACTCCCCTTCCACTATTCTACCAGTTTCTCTCCTCTTTTATATGAGTCTTTGTTGTTGTTGTTTTTGTTGTTTTTTTGTTTTTTTGTTTTTTGCGGTACCGGGGATTGAACGCAGGGGCGTTCTACCTCCGCGCTACACCCCCAGCCCTATTTTTTATACTTTATTTTGAAACCGGGTCTCACAAGGTTGCGGAGGGCCTCACTAAGTAGAGAGAGAGAGAGAGAGAGAGAGAGAGCTGAGGCTGGCCGCGAACCCGGATCCTCCGGTCTCCGCCTCCCAAAGTACTGGGATTACAAGTGTGCGCCACCACGCCCGGCGCTGTTGTTGTTGTTGTTGTCGTTGTTGTTTCCTATTTTCTCTGTAGCTTCCACATATGACAGAAAACAAATGACCCTTGACTTTCTGTGACTGGCTGATTTTACTTAGCACAGTACTCTCTGGTTCCATCCATTTTCCTGCAGATGATGTCATTTTGTTGTTTATGGCTGAGTGAAAGTCCAGTGTGTGTCTATGCCACCTTTTCTTTATCCACTCATCTGTTGACAAACACCTAGGTTGGTCCCATAATTTGGCTGTCATGAATTATGCAGCAATAAGCACAGTATGCATGTGTCACTATAGTATTCTGACTTTAATTCTTTTGGAAAGATACCGAGGAGTGGTATAGCTGGTAGGAGTGGTATAGCTGGGTCATATGGTGGTTCCATTCTTGGTCTTTTGAGAAACCACCATAATGATCTCCATAGTGATTGTATTAATTTATTTTTTTTTTGAGGTACTGGGGATTGAACCCAGGGACATTCCACCTCCGAGCCACACCCCTGACCCTATTTTTCATACTGTATTTTGAAACCGGGTCTCACGAAGTTGCGGAGGGCCTCACCAAGTAGCTGAGGCTGGTCGCGAACCCGGATCCTTCGATCTCCGCCTCCCAAGTACTGGGATTACAAGCTTGCGTCACCATGCCCGGCTGATTGTATTAATTTAAAATACCATCAGCAGTGTGTAAGAGTTCCTATTTCCAAACTGGGTAAAATTTAAAATTGTTCATTATAAAGAAAAAAGCTTATTTCTTGTGGAGTTGATAACAAAAATAATAATAATTGAACAGAAAAATGGGCAAAATATCAGAAAGTGCAGGAAATAGAGATGATTCTTAGCTTATGAAAACATATTTACCTTACTCATAAGATAAATGCTAGCTATGATTTCTGTCTTGATTTTGAGCTTGACTTAGTGACTCATATCCAAAGACAAGAGTATGGGGAAGGGATAAAGGGTAACTTTACCATGGAGACACCTGCAAACACTTCCTTAACCAAAGGCACAAGGTCCCATCACCCACAATGTCATGGTGATATCACACCCCTCTGTTATGCCATGAAGACCCACAACCCCAGTCTAATCATGAGAGAAACATCAGACAAACCCGAACGGAAGGACATTTAACAAAATACTGACCAGCACTCCTTAAAACTGTCAAGGTCATGAAGAACAAGAGAAGACTGAAAAGCTGAGGCCAGGAGAGACTAGGGAGACATGATGACTAAATGCATTATGTTCTTCTGGATGGGATCTAGGAACATAACAAGGACATTAGTGTGTGTTGGGGGGAGGAATGTTTAAATTCGAAAAAAATCTGAATTTTATTTAATAGTAATAGAACAGTGTCGATGTCTTAGTTTTGATGTGTGCACCATGGCAATATAAACTGTTACCATAATGGGAACCTGGGTGTGAGGTATAAATGAACTCTCTGTGCTATCTTTGCAACTCTTCTGTAAAATCTAAAATTATTCCAAAATGGAAATTGTATTAATGATGCGGTTTTCGCTGGGCGTGGTGGCGCACACTTGTAATCCCAGTACTTGGGAGGCTGAGACCGGAGGATCCGGGTCCGCGGCCAGCCTCAGCTACTTAGTGAGACCCTCTGCAACTTAGTGAGATCCTGTTTCAAAATAAAGAATAAAAAATAAGGCTGGGGGTGGAGCTCAGAGATAGAATGCCCCTGGGTTCAATCCCCGGTACTGTAAAAAAAAAAAAAGATGCAGTTTTCACCTATCAATTTAACAAAGATAAAAGCTTGATAACATGCTATGTTGAAATAGTGTAGGAGAACAATATTTTATCCATTCTTGAAAGAAGTATAAATTGGAGGTCAATATGATAATATCTATCAAAATAACAGCTGAATTACCCTTTGACTCAGCAGTTTTATTTCTGGAAATTTAATAGGCATACTGGTATTTGTGCAAAATATACAAGATTATTCATCATGGTATTGTTTACTTTAGCAAAAAAAATGGAAATAACTTTCCACAACAATAGAGGACTCGATGAATTGTGAGCCATTCCATTCTTTTCTTTTTTTTTTTTTCTGTACTGGGGATTAAACCCCAGGAGCCTTCTACCTCTGGAATACACCCCTAGCCTTATTATTTCACTTTATTTTTTATTTTGAAACAGTGTCTCACTAAGTTGCAGAGGGCCTCACTAAGTTGCTGAGGCTGGCCTTGAACCTGTGATCCTCCTATTTCAGCCTCCCAAGTATGGGGATAACAGGCATGTGCCACCACCCCTGGCTCATGGACTTTTCATTAAATGGAAAATTTGCAATTGAGGGGGGAACCTTCCAACTTGTAGTGTTAAATTTGTTTAAAGTTCAGGATGCCCTAGTGTGGACAGTATATTACCATGTATCTAAAAGGAGGCATACACATAATATTTTCTTGCACACACATTAAAATGCATCTGCAGAGGTAGGCAAGCAACTGCAGAATGTCATCTGCCTCCAGGGAGGAGCACTGAAGTTGGCAGGGGTGAAAGATCTTTCTTTGTGCACTTTTTAGTATATTTTGAATGTGTACAATCAGAACAAAAACCTGCTATTTACCTGTACAGCACCACTTATTATAAGATAAATCCTGGTTTTAAGATGTGCAATTTTCGAAACAATAAAATGTAGTTTCGAAACAAAACATTAAAGTTTTTTTGTGTGTGTGAGTATGTGGTACTGGGAATTGAACCCAGAGGCCTTCTACCTCTGAGCTATATCACCAGTCCTATTATATTTTTTATTTTGAAACAGGGTCTCACTAAGTTACCACACTGGAATCCAACCTGCCATCCTCCTGTCTCAGCCCCCCCAACTACTGGGATTACAGGCATTCACCACCATGCCCAGCTTAAAAATGTTTTAAAGAAATCTATTATTTTTTTAACATGTAGGGGGGGAACATGTCTGAAGGGATGTATGCCAGTTACTAGTTACTGTGATTATTTCTAGTTAGTTGAATATTGAATAGTGGAGATTTTAATTTCCTTCTTAGTATCTTCTGTATTTTCTAATTTTTTTTCTGCAAGGATAAAGCATTGTTCTTTTATGATCAGAAAGGTGTATTAGCCAACACAATGTGACTGTAATTTTTGCAGGCAACTCAGTGACCTTGGTGATGGTGAGGAGGTTGTGAAGAAGTTGACCTTGCAGTTATGAAGCTCAAGTTCCCCCACCCCTTCCCCAGCATTCTCTCTGGTAACCTCCTCTCCCTGAGACTTAGATATTCTTCTCAGGGCTCTATCCGCTGGTCTTCGCTTCTTGGTCTGTGTCTATTGAGCCAGAAGCAGCCAAGTATTAGAGTTCAGAGCTCGAGTGCCACACTGATCAGCTCCCATTCCGGGCTCTGCCACTCGCTGTGCACCTCTGTGCCCTCTTGCTTTGCCCTCTCTGCACCCAGTATCCTCATCCACAAAATGGGGATAGTAATAATACCAGCATTACAGTGTTGCAGTAATGAGTAAGAGCGGGTGTATGCAAAGTGAGCAGACAGTGCTGGCAGAGTAACCGGGGTGATTCCGACATGTCCCCGGATCTTCTCCTCCCCACGTGTGCCACTGGTTATCATCTGTATGCTGATGCCTCCCAAATTTATTTTCCAGCCTAAATCTGTGACCTGAGCTTCAGACCTACAGGTCTGACTGCTTCTTGGCTATCTCCACTTGGATAAATTCAACGTGATTAAAAGTGAACTCATCATCCTTCGAGCTCATCGCCTGTGCTTCCCTCCCCATCTCCTACTTCCATTCATCTACTCGGCTGCATTTCTCAGAAACCTAAGTCTCATTCTTGACCTCATTGTCCTCAACACTTTCTCCGCCCCATAAAATACACACTTATGTATGCACACAATCAACCAATCCCCTTGCTCGGCACATACGCTTTCCTAAATGACTCGGGATTGCTTCTGTTCTCCTCCAGCCCCTTTGCCATTCCATCTTGGGGCGACCTTCATCTCTCTCCTAGATTGCCACAACACCCTCTGGGCTTGCCCCTTCCTAAATCTCTCCTATCCTGCAGGCAGAATGACCTAAGAAATTCAGTTGTGCTGTCCTTACATATATAAACTGTCCATGAGTACCCACTAACCCTACAATGAACCCTTTTAAAATGGTTTAGATAGCTGGACACTGTGGAGCAGGCCTGTAATCCCAGTACTGGGGAGGCTGAGACAGGAGGATCGCAGGTTTGAGGCCAGCCTTGGCAACTTAGGGAGACCCTCACCAAATTAGTGAGGCCCTGTTTCAAAATAAAAAATAAAAAGGCTGGGGGTTCAGCTCAGATGTAAAATGCCCTTGGGTTCAATCCGCAGGACAAAAAATAAGTGGTTTCTATGTGCTGGCTCTACACTCTCCTCTCCCCTAGTCTTATTTCACATCACTATTTTGTCTTGAACGCTTTCTTCCGGCCATAATGAAACACTAGATTTCTGAAAGGTTCTGTTTGGTTTCACTCCAGACCTTCGCACAGGCGCCCCCTCCACCTGGGATCCCCTTTCCACCCTTCACGCAGTTAACTAACCCCTGCTTTCCTGCAGGTCTCAAATGAGATGTCTTTGTCTCAGAAAGCTTCTTCCTCCAAACCTAATTCTTGGCTGGATCTGCCTCTAAATGCTCTCCCAACACCTTGATCTTCTTTTTTGCAAAGTATTTCATACTCTGTCAGAGTTTTTCCCCAACTCAACTATACACGTCTTGAATCAAGAGACTATGTCTAACCAGTGAATGTGCTAGAGTTGGCAAATACCAGCTTGCTAAGGCCAGTTATTGAATGTCCAGGATTATGATGAGCTAGTTGTTAAACACAATCATTATAAAAATTTCAAATCCTATAAGCTTACAATTAAATATAGCATGTTTAAAATAAAAATAATAAATGCTCAAAACTCATCCCTTCCTAAGTACTATCTTACTACAATCCATGCTCTTGGAATTACACACATCTACATTATGCATCTCTTCTTAATGCGAAATATCAGTCACTTGAAATTGGCCACTGTGATAGTTAATCTAAGTTGTCAACTTGACCTGATCATGACACACCCAAGATTATGTGATTTTGGGTGTGTAACAGCAGATTAAAGAGAAAGCCCTGCCCTGAATGTAGGCAGCAGAATTCTGATAGGTGCGGACTTAGATAAAAAGGGAGAAGCGACTCGTGTGCGCGACTCGTTCCGAGGAAAGCAGA
>PVJS01055494.1:0-12637 GCA_004027185.1 Glis glis
TAGAACGCCCCTGCGTTCAATCCCCGGTACCGCAAAAAAAATAAATAAATAAAATAAAGGATAAAATAGGGCTAGGGGTGTAGCTCAGAGGTAGAATGTCCCTGGGTTCCATCCCCAGCACCACACACACACACACACACACACACACACACACACACACACAGCGTTGGACAGAACCCTGTCAGGCACATGTAACCAAAGAGAAAGCAGGGTGCACTAAGGTAACATCAGAGTGCCTTTTATTTATTTATTTATTTATTTTGGTACTGGGGATTGAACCCAGGGGCATTTTACCTCCGGGTTACACCCCCAGTCCTATTTTTTATTCTTTATTTTGAAACAGGGTCTCACTAAGTTGCGGAGGGCCTCACTAAGTAGCTGAGGCTGGCCACGAACCCGGATCCTCTAGTCTCAGCCTCCCAAGTACTGGGATTACAAGCGTGCGCCACCACACCCGGCTTCAGAGTGCATTTTAAGGACCGTGGAATGGAATGGGTTGAAGTGGACATTGTGTAAAGATAAAAAGTACAGTTTGTGGACCAGTTGTGTAGTAGCTTGATTAAACTTTGGGCATGAACTGTTGGACTGGCAGCCCCCGCAGGGAACAGGAGGGGCAGGTGGTTGGTGAGGCCCGGGGTCCAGGTGGTGTTTTGTTTGTTTTTTTCTTGTACTAGGGATTGAACCTAGGGCTATTCTACCTCTGAACTACAACCCTAGCCCTTTTTATTTTGAAGCAGAGTCTCACTAGGTTGCAGAGGGCCTTGCTAAGTGGCTGAGGCTAGCCTTGAACCTGTGATCCTCCTGTCTCAGCCTCCCAAGTACTGGGATTATAGGCGTGTGCCACCACGCCCAGCTCAGAGTCCAGGTTTGAATTCCAGTTCCCTCCTTCACTGCGTGGTGGCATGCTCTGTACCTTGTTTCCTCATCTGTAAAATGGGATATGAGCCCATCAGAAATATAAGTGGGAGAGTTAGACTATGTACATAACTAAGAACGGTAATCAGCAGATTGGAATGCTACTGTCACTCAACAAATGAGAGCCATTTTAATGATAGTGACACTACTAGCAATAAAAAGTCTTTTGTGTGTGTGTGGTACTGGGATTGAACCCAGGAGAGTTCTACCTCTGAGCCACACCCCCAGCCCTACTTTATTTTTTAGTTTGAAACCATCTCACTATGTTGCTGAGAGTCTCTCTGTGTTGTCAAGGCTGGCTGCGAACCTGCAATCCTCCTGTCTCAGCCTCCCAAGTACTGGGATTACAAGTGTGCACCACCATGCCCGGCTTCTTTTTTTGTGGTACTGGAAAGGCCTCCTGCATGCTAGACAGTTGTTCTACCAGTGAGCCTCACCCCCAACCCTAAAGGAGAACCTAATGGATTCACACACAAAATTCTAGGGAGGGAGCAGCGCTTGGTGGTGCATACCTGTAATCCCAGTACTTGTGAGACTTGGATAGGAGGATCGCAGGTTCAAGGCCAGCCTCAGCAACTTCGTGAGATCCTTAGCAACTTAGTAAGACCCTGTTTCAAAATAAAGCCGGCGTGGTGGCACACTCTTGTAATCCTAGTACTTGGGAGGCTGAGACCAGAGGATCCAGGTTCGCGGCCAGCCTCAGCTACTTAGTGAGGCCCTCCGCAATTTAGTGAGATCCTGTTTCAAAATAAAGAATAAAAAATAGGGCTGGGGGTGTAGCTTGGAGGCAGAATGCCCCTGGGTTCAATCCCCAGTACCACCAATAAATAAATATAAATAAAAAATAAAAAGAGCTGAGGATGCTGGGTGTGGTGGTGCACACCTGCAATCCCAGTACTTGGAAGGCTGAGACAGGAGGATTCCAGATTTGAGACCAGCCCTAGCAACTTAGTGAGGCTCTCAGCAACCTAATGAGACATTATTTTAAAATAAATATTAATAAATAAAAAGGACTGGGTGTGTAGCTTGGAAATAGAATGCCCTGGATTCAATCACCAGTACCAAAAAAAAAAAAAAGGGCTAAGGGTGTAGCTTAGAGGTAGAGTGCCCCTGGGATCAATCACCAGTACCAAAAATATAAAAAAACAAAAGCCCAAGGTTCTTGGGAGGTTAATATGAGCATCCGTTATTTGACCTCATTGAGCCTCAGTTTCTCCTTCTGTATAATGGGGTAACCAGGCTGCCTCATGGTGGTGGTATCAAGATTCACAGAGATGGTTACAGCCTGCAGGATATGCAGGATTCTGAGAAGTGTGTGAACTTTGTCTTCCGAGGGAGCTAGATATCTGGCAGGCCCTGGGCTGGTGAATAACTAAGTGTGACCACAAGATGCCTGCCTGGGCCTGAGGTGGCCGCATTACTCAGGGAAAGCCAGCGGAGGTGTCCAGTAACATTACTGTGCTGTGGGAAGTCCTGGGATCAGAACCTCCATGGGGGGGGGGTCATCCCCTGTTTATTCGTTTAATCCCCATGGCTCCCTGGGGAGGCAGACACTGTCCCCCACACAGTTGTGAGTTTGCCCATCTGATAAGTAGCAGAGGGAAGGTTCAAGTCTGGGTGACAGGTTAACCCCCAAATCTACCCCCCCCCGGAGTCCTCTGCCCCTGCCTGGTCCAGAGCAAGGGGACCTCCCAGACAGAGCAGGGACCCCTGGCATGTGCCCGGAGCCAGCAGGCGCTGGGCCAGCAGCTCCTGCCCGTCCCCCCAGCGCAAGGCTCTCGGCCTGTGCTCACAAGGACCCTTCTCTTCCAGGTGTGGCAGGCGTGCTTGTGGGACACCCGTTTGACACCGTCAAGGTGAGTGTCTTGTCACTGTTCATTCTCAGGCTCTCATGGAGGTGCAGACTTGGAGAAAGGCCTGCAGGGTGGCGACCTCAGGACCACGTTCAAGGTCATCCCGCGGGGTTTAGGGTGAAGTAGAACACACCTGTGCTTCTGCCAGCCCGGTGGAACCTTCCTTCTGGGCTGTCCCTCCATCTCCCAACTGGGGCCGCACCACGCGTCGGGGTTATGGCCAAGTTCACTGTTGGGTTTGGCCAGCTGGACTGAGGTGTGGAAGGGCAGGTTCTTCCCACGTAGAGCGAGTACACCCAGGCTGCTCTGATGCACAGCTCCCCGGACATTTTTTTTTTAAAGAAAAGTTGGCACACGCCTATAATCCTAGTGACTCACTCAGGAGGCTGAGGCAGGAGGATCACAAGTTCAGGGCAAGTCTGGGCCGCTTAGCAAGGCTGTGTCTCAAAATAAAAAAGGCCAGGGGATATAGCCCAGTGGTAGAGCACTCCTGGATTCAATCCCCAATACCAGAGGGGGAAAGAAAAGTTGAGAGAAAAGAATACAGAAATACAGAGCAATCACCACTGGTCAGTGTTTTCTGTTCACGTGACCTTCACAGAGTGGTGATTCCCATGACTGAGAAACCGAATGACTATTTTCGAGCGCTGGTGTGTACCTGGGAGGTGTCTGTGGCCAAAAACTCCTGGACACCTCCTGACTGTGGCCTCGACTGTGGGAACCGAGGCCCTAGGCAGGCGCTCAGTGGGCCGGTTTTTCCTCAGTATGCCCCACGCCTGGATAAACTGGAGTTCCAGGTTCTCAAGCACCCAGGACAGAAACCAGGGAGACCCACGTCCTCCAGTGGGAAGTCCCAATCGCATTTTCACGCCCCGGGAGCAGGGTTTTGCATTCTGAGCTAGCTAAGTTAGCCAACTTGCCCGACCAGGCAGGGATGAGTGGCAGGCCCCCAGGCTAGACCTTCTCGATGCAAACATGGGCCCTGCCTCCTTTGCCCGCCTCGGGAGGGCAGAGCTGGAGGCCAGACACGTCATCTGGGCTGGGGTGGGGTGGACTTCCTACCTCCTCTTTTCATTGAACCAGGTATTTGTTGGCAAAGGAAATAAGTTAATTTAGGGCTGGGATTTCTTCCAGTGCCGGCGTGAGGGCCCGGCCTTATGTACTGACTGTGACCTTAAGGAGTTCTGTCACTGGTCCAGGCCTCCTCTGCCAGCCCCTGTGCTGCCTGACCTCGGGCTAGTCACTGCACCTCCGGGTCCAAATGTTCTATGCAAAATGAGGCTTCCGGTGAGATTATCCAGGCCCTTCAGGGCGCCCACTGTTCCACGGGATAGCTTGTGTTGGGCTCTGAAAAGCACAGACCTCCTTCCGCCCCGTGTTAGGGAAAGCTGGGGCAAAGGCTCAAGGGCCAGCTTTCTTGGCAGGAAGGGCTGCTGAGTTCCCTCCACAGGCCTGCTAAGAGTGGGGCCTGCAGAGCCTGCCCATGAGGGCTCCCCCATGCCCATACCGCCTCGCCGTGTCCACATCGCCTGGCAGTGTCCACACGACACTGTGTTTTTATCGTGTAGTCATGTGCTTTGAATGCCTCGCACAGCTGTGTCCAGTGGAGGAGTCCCTCCGACCACTTCCTCAGCCCAGCTTTGCGGGGCCGGGCCTCTGAGCTCTGGCTTGGTTGGGCCTGGCCAGACCTTCTGCCGGTCACTCTCCCCCTGGCCCCTGGGGCAGTCCCCAGCAGGCTGGGCAGGTGCCTCCCACTCCTCGGAGCAGCTGAGCCCATGGCCAGCACCCCTGCAGTTACTCAGGCACAGGATCCTCTTCCACCACCACCAACCCCTCCAGAAATACAGCGTGGTCTTTATTTATTTATTTATTTATTTATTTATTTATTTATTTTTGCGGTACTGGGGATTGAACCCAGGAGCATTCTACCTCCGAGCTACACTGCCCAGCCCTATTTTATTTTTATTTTGAGACAGGGTCTTTTTTTGTGTGTGTGTGGTACTGGGGATTGAACGCAGGGGCGTTCTACCTCCGCGCTACGCCCCCGACCCTATTTTTTTTTTTTATGCTTTATTTTTGAAACTGGGTCTCACGAAGTTGCGGAGGGCCTCGCTAGGTAGAGAGAGAGAGAGACAGAGAGACAGAGAGAGAGAGAGGGGGAGAGGAGAGAGAGAGAGATCATGTGCTCTGAGGCTGGCCGCGAACCCGGATCCTCCGGTCTCTGCCTCCCAAAGTACTGGGATTACAAGCGTGCGCCACCACGCCCAGCGCTGAAACAGGGTCTTGCTAGGTTAATGAGAGTCTCATTATTTGCTGAGGCTGTCCTCGAACCTGTGATCCTCCTGTCTCAGCCTCCCAAGTACTGGGATTACAGGCATGTGCTACCACACCTGGCTGAGGGTGGTCTTTGAGAAAATCCATTTGTGCTCCCCCCCACCGTGGCCCACCAGCATCACATTTAGGCAAACCTATCTAAAAATATCAAACATTTTATTATGAAGGGTAGCAAGCCCGCCCTCAGGAATCGACCACTGTGCCCCTCCAGGCCACCAAGGACTACCCAGTTACCCGGGCCCATCAAGTGGTCCCTGTACTTGGTTTAATGTAGCTCCCTATCACCAGTAGCCTTATTGCTTTTGCTGTTTTCCAACATCAAAGTTAAGTATTCTCATGAAAAGAAAATTGAAGCCAGGCATGGTGGCACATGCCTGTAATCCCAGTATTTGGGAAGCCGAGACAGGAAGATGGCAGGTTCGAGGCCAGCCTCAGCAATTTAGTGAGGCCTTTAGCAGCTCAGACCCTGTTTTAAAATAAAACAGGACTGGGAGTATAGCTCGGAGGTAGAATGCCCCCAGATTCAATCCCAGTACCAAAAAAAGACAAAGAAAATTGGGAAGCGTAGAAAAGCCGATCGTGTCCGCCCCAGATGGACCTTTTATGTTTTGTATACTGCCTTCCATATCTGGCAGAGGGCAGGTAATATTTCTTAAATCTGTTTTCATCATCATAAGTTGGCTTTCTACTACAAAAGTAATTTAGGTTGAGCCGGGCGTGTTGGTGCACACTTGTAATCCCAGTACCTGGGAGGCTGAAACGGGAGGATCGCAGGTTCACAGCCAGCCTCAGCAACTTAGCAAGGCCCCAGCAACTTAGTGAGACCGTGCTTCAAATTAAAAAAATAAAGTAGGGCTGGGGGTGGAGCTCAGAGGTAGAATGCCCCTGGGTTCAATCCCCAGTAATAAACACACACACACACACACACACACACACTGGCTTAGGTTGTAGAAAACAATCGTAACTATAACAGATGTATATATACACACTGACAGGAAAGAAGCTATCTTCTGTACGTCCTTTTCCCCAACTCCTGTGAGTTATTTCTACTGAAAACCAGGCTGGTGTGGTGGCACATACCTGTAATCCTAGTACTTGGGAGGCCAAGATAGGAGAATTGCAGGTTCGAGACCAGCCTCAGCAACAGTGAGACCCTGCTTCCAAGTAAAAAATAAAAATAGGGCTGGGTGTGTAGCTTGGAGGTAGACTGCCCCTGGGTTCAGTCCCCAGCACCACAAAAAACAAACCAAAACCCCATCCGTGTGTACAGATCCTTACACATTCCTTGCTTCATACGGCTGCAGGGTTTTTTCTTTCTTTTTTCTTAATTTAACATGTAGAAGAGCGCACACATCCTATCCCTGCCTGCGTGGTCACGAAGCGCAGCCTGAGCCTGGGTGGCCTCCACCGGAAGCAGCAGGAGGCTGTCCCTGGAAGCCCCACCTCACGGCTCCCGTCCCCTCCCCCAGGACGTCCCTTGTTCTAACTCTCGACGTCACAAGTCCCCTTCACACAACTGGAGCTGTGCTCTGGGTTGCGCTAGGGGAACACCATGTTCCTGTCATCCGTGCGGTCCCATGGCTGGTGCATTCAGTTCATTCCCCCAGGCTCGTGAACCCACCAGAGTACTGGATTTGGTCACCCTGTCACACGCAGGAGCACGGCCATCGTCTTCAGGCACGCCCCCTTCCCACACGTTTTTGTACAAAGGCACTTCTCCATCCTTCTTCACAGACATGACAGTTATCGGGACACCATGTCCATGTCGCTCTCACCAGGCAGCTGCCACCTTGACCGCTGACCAAGCAGTGACCGGCCATCCCGGGGCAGGGGAGGGTGGCGGGGGCTGGCTGAGGGGCATGGCGCCAGGATGTGATGTTGACATTGTGTGTTCTTTAACCGCCTTTGCTGTCTGAGCTAGGGGCCATCGGTCAGTAGCAAAAGTGTAACTTTGTTGCAGATGCGCAGAAGCCTCACCTGGAGCTAGTGAGTACAGACCAGGTGGTCCTCTCCGCCCTCGCCCCAGGCCCCGTCCCCAGAGTCCCCGCGCGGGGCTGGCCGGGGGTAGGGGGCACGGTGGGCCCGGCCCAGGTCCAGGGCTGGGGGCTAGGGTGGGGCTGCTGGAGAACGATCAGCCCCTTCTGGATCAGGGGGTCTTCGCGTGGAGTCTCCTAGCTCTGTGAGGAGCTGGGAGCCTCCCAAGCTGGGGTGCAGGTAACCCCTCTCCCAAGGCAGGCCCACATTTCCATCCACCCTCAGGAGCTCCTGTCACCCCCAAACATTGAGAACCTCAGCTCTAGGTATCGCAGGGCTTGGGTCATGGTTCGCCCCCACACTCCCGGACAGCAGCGCTCCTCACAGACCCAGGGCCACATACAGCGGGGGCCCGCCTGCTTTGGTGGGAGGAGCTGAGCTGATGCCTGGCACTGCTGGACCTGGGCACTCGGCAGTGCCTAGGACCTGCGGGGACCTGGAGACACCGCCAGGTGTCATTCACATCACGTGTGCTAACAGCCCCGTTAGTGCCAGTGCCGAGGGCTGCAGGAGGAGCAGGGGTGTGCCGCCAGAGACCCTAGAACACACGGGGCGGGGCAGCCTGAGCCAGCGCTGCTGGTGTCAGGATGTTATTAAAGTGCAGCGAGGGGTTTTTCTCCTCTCAACGTTCCTCCGGTCTCTGTCAAGTCCTGGCAGAGAGCTGGGTGGCCAGGGCAGGAAGGAGTGCTGGGGTGACACCATGTCAGCCGCTGAGGTCCTCCTGGGCAGAGATGGCACACCTTTTTCCTAACAAAACACCTTGTGAGTGCATCCACCAATGGAAGAGCCACCTGTTGTGGAGAGGATTGGAGAAGGTTCCGGGTGAAGCCTGGCTATTCCCTGTGAGGGTGCTCCCTTGCCGGCACCCCCCTCCCACCCTCACCCCACCAACAGCCGCGCATGCCCCACGTTACAGAACATCTCTAGCCTCAGTCTTCCTGTCTTGGAAATGGGCCCCACTTGGCAGGAGATTCCAGTGCCCCCATGCTGCTCGGGACCGAGCGTGCTTATCCCAGGGCCCTGGCCGTAATCACGGTCCTTTGTGAGTCAGATCCAGGCAACCAGCTCCTGAGGATCTGACTTGACCTG
The DNA here is from genome assembly GCA_004027185.1 of Glis glis. Lineage (NCBI taxonomy): Eukaryota > Metazoa > Chordata > Mammalia > Rodentia > Gliridae > Glis > Glis glis. Next base: position 8,226 of record PVJS01055494.1, read on the forward strand.
GTTTCCCCACCCCCACGAAGCGGATTCCAACTTCAGGAAATGCCCCTCCCACTCCACCACCGAGACGCCTGTGTATCAAGAGCAGATACCTCTCGCTCAACAAAGAGCGCTTTGACACGCAGGAGGTTCTGGCCGCTGGGCCTGACCAGCGTCGCCGGGCCCTGGAGTGGCTGCCGTGGGTCCCCAGGGAGGCTGTCAACTGTTCTCACTGATCTGTTGACTCGTGACGCGATTCTCATGGGCTGCTGCCAGGACCCGAGGCCTGGCGCCCACCCCATGAGGAAAGTCAGGGATGGGACACTGGGTCAGGAGCCCGTGGCCTTGACCATGGTCGGGGCATTTGCCACTCGGTGGGAGGACGAGTGTCACTGGACAATGGGTTGTCCCAGGAGATAGATCACGCCCCGCTCTCCCGCGCTGCAGTGGTGGGGGAAGCAAGAGGCCTCACCAGGACTTGTCTGAGATCTTGGGGACCCCTGGTCCCGTCGTCAGCTGGCTGTCCCTCTAGCCGTTTGCCCCTACATGTTTCCCTGAAGAAGATGGGATGCCCAGGCCTCCTCACCCAGAGTCCCCAAAGCCATGGAATGCCATGCGGTGCCCTGCCTCGCCCTGCCAGGGCCTGTGCGGGGGACCCTCCCTGGGCAGTCACGAGCACAGGCCAGGGGAGCTGGGCGCTCTGGTCCCCCTCCCTTGCCCGCCTCTCACTCAGCCTGTCCCTCCAGGTGCGGCTACAGGTGCAGAGCACGGAGAAGCCCCGGTACCGAGGGACCCTGCACTGTTTCCAGTCCATCATCAAGCAGGAGAGCGTGAGTGGCCTGGGGGCTCGGGTGTAGGGCTAGGGAGCCAGCTCTTGGGGTGCCCCCGTTCGAGACCAGAGAGCCAGAAAAGAAAGTCATCAGGGTGGCCGGGTGTGGTGGTGCACGCTTGTAATCCCAGTACTTGGGAGGCTGAGACAGGAGGATCGCAGGTTCGCGGCCAGCCTCAGCTACTTAGTGAGGCCCTCCGCAACTTAGAGAGACCCTGTTTCCAAATAAAAAATAGGCTTGGGGGTTTAGCTCAGAGGTAGAATGCTCCTGGGTTCAATCCCTAGTACCAAAAAAAAAAAAAAAAAATCGTCAGAGTGACCACAAGGAGAATCAGGACTTTGGAAATACTAAGTTATGAGGTGTGTCTGGGCCTCTCAGATCCAGGACTTTGCTTCTAATAAAATTCTGCGGGGGTGTGGTGGTGCACGCCTGTAATTCCTGGACTACTTGAGAGGCTGAGACAGGAGGGTAACAGATTTAAGGTCAGCCTCAGGAACACAGCCAGACCCTCAGCAATTCTGCAGGTCTCTGTTTTAAAATAAAAGAGCTGGTGCTGTAGCTCAGAGGTTGAACACCCTTGGGTTCAGTCCCCAGGACCACTATAATAATAATACTTGGAGCTGGGTGTGGTGGCACATCCTTTGTAGTCCCCAGCTACTTGGGAGGCTGAACACAGGAGTTTGAGACTAGCCTGGGCAACACAGTGAGACCCTGTCCCCAAAACACAAAAATGAAGCCATCCCGCTTGGTCCTGGTGAGCACCTGGGTGGCCCGGGACTGCCACTGCAGTGGGGAGGGTCTGGGGGAGTGGGACCCGCAGCCGAGGCCCCCAGGCAAGCTGGCCCTGACGGCCTCTCTGTCCTCGCAGGTGCTGGGCCTGTACAAGGGCCTGGGCTCGCCGCTCATGGGGCTCACCTTCATCAACGCGCTGGTGTTCGGGGTGCAGGGCAACACCCTGCGGGCCCTGGGGCGCGACTCGCCGCTGAACCAGTTCCTGGCGGGCGCGGCGGCGGGCGCCATCCAGTGCGTCATCTGCTGCCCCATGGAGCTGGCCAAGACGCGGCTGCAGCTGCAGGACGCGGGCCCGGCGCGCACCTACAAGGGCTCGCTGGACTGCCTGGCGCAGATCTACCGGCGCGAGGGCCTGCGCGGCGTCAACCGCGGCATGGCGTCCACGCTGCTGCGCGAGACGCCCAGCTTCGGCGTCTACTTCCTCACCTACGACGTGCTGACGCGCGCGCTGGGCTGCGAGCCCGGCGACCGCCTGCTGGTGCCCAAGCTGCTGCTGGCGGGCGGCACGGCGGGCATCCTGTCCTGGCTGTCCACCTACCCCGTGGACGTGGTCAAGTCGCGGCTGCAGGCCGACGGGCTGCGGGGCGCCCCGCGCTACCAGGGCATCCTCGACTGCGTGCGCCAGAGCTACCGCGCCGAGGGCTGGCGCGTCTTCACGCGCGGGCTGGCCTCCACGCTGCTGCGCGCCTTCCCCGTCAACGCCGCCACCTTCGCCACCGTCACCGTGGTGCTCAGCTACGCGCGCGGCGAGGAGGCCCCGGCCCTGGCGCAGCCCTCCAGCCTGTGACGCCTCCCCTGGGCGTGCACGCCTCGGCCCGGGCTGAATGCCGCTCATGGCGTGACCCTGGCCGCGAACCTCGCTCCGCCGGCCTCCGCTTTCTCAGCTGTGAAATGGGGGCCCTCGTATCCCCAAGGTGTGTCTGGAAGGCCCCGCGCTTGCCCGGCAGAGACGGTGCCCTGCGCCGGGAACCTACCAGGTTCTCCCGGAAACCGGCCGACACTCCAGCGCCTCCCGCGCCTGCCCTGGGGCTGCCCCAGCGTCTCTGCCGGTGACCCACCAACAGGCCGCCCGGAGACCTGCCGACTCCCCCAATCTACCCAGCAGCACTCCAGGGGGACGTCTTGGCCACCTCCCTGGTCTGGGGTCAGGCGGAAACGGAGTGCAGACCCTCTACCTGTGTACCCAGTTTCTTCATATGACACTGATCCAGGCCCTTCCCAGTGCAGGGCGACCTGGGGCCCTGGCAGGAAGCCTGCTGGGGTCCCCCGTCAACCTCCAGCCAGTGGGAGGAGGTCTCAACATTGTGATATCGCAGCTGGTTGAGGTGGTGCACTCCTGTAGTCCCCCTTCTTGAGAGACTGAGGCAGGAGGATGGCGGGTTGCAGGCCAGCCTGGGCAACTTAGCAAGTCCCCATCTCAGAAAATAAAAAGGAAAGAAATTTTGACACAGCTGTAGCACGGGAAAGCCCTTTCTCCTTCAGGACCTCGGGCTGCCTGTCTGTAAAGTGGGGACGTGGTTCAGCTGATGTCTGGGTTTCCGGGTTGCTCCCACAGGCCACCCGGGGCGTTGAAGGTTGAGCAGAGAGCCACGTGGAGTCCGTTGGAGGCTGGGACAGCTCGAGCCACGAAGCCAAAGCCCCGCCACATTGCTCCCCTGCTCCTCAGTGCCTGGTGTCCCTGCAAGAGCAGAGAGCCCGTTAGTGGGCACAGGTGTGGCCAGTGTGGGACCCTGGGGGCTGAGGGTGGGCGAGCTCTCCTGAGGAGGCAGACTGTGTTCAACAAAGATTTCAGCTCTGCACAACCGGGTGTCATTGTGAAAAATCACCCAGGGAATAAAGTATCCTGTTTTCTAAGTGAGTGAGGTTGCCTGTCTATGGTAGAAGGGCTTCGTCCCCTCCATCACCCTGGGGTCGGGAGTGGTGGCTCAGTGGTCAGTGCCCTCAGATCCTGGGCCAGGCTAAGTGTTCCTCTGAGCACCTGTGAGGAGAAGCTGCCGGTGGGCCAGGCACAGTGTCAGCAGCAAGTGCCCCTCATGCCCTCATCCCAGCTCAGGGAGGCCCATGGTGGGGACACAGCTGCGGGAGGGGCGATCTGAGTGGCGCCGTCCCTCTCAGCCACCTAGTGCATGGTGGGACCTAGCCCAGCCTGTTCAGCCTGGAAGAGGCCTGGCTCTGACAAAGGGAGCTGCAGAGCCATCTGAGGCTGGCTCTCTTCCACCCCTGGAGCCACTCCTGGAGGCGCTTCCTTCTAGGCCCAAGTGAAACCGCTGTGCCCAGGGGGAGGCCGCAGAGGACCCCTTGGCCACCCGTACCTCCAGGCTGCCCAGCGCTCCTGTGCCTTAAAGCCACCTCGATGCCCAGCACCAGGCTGTGAAGTCAGGTTTGTCCAGTTTCCAGGAACAGGAGGCCAGAAAGGGGTGGCCGGTGACCCCTGGGGTCCCCCTTCCCTCTCACTTCTCTTCAGAAACCACAGGAAGCCCCCAGGGGGTGGGGGGACACAAAGGGGACCCGCCCTGCTCCTCCCTGCCCAGCTGGGTGACCTTGGACGAGCCCTTCCCCTTGCTGGACCTGGGAGGCTGCGTCTCTAGGGGCGGCCTGGGTGGGGCCTCCAGTTCAGGGCGCCCCAGCTTGTCAGGCCCGAGGGAACAGGCCGGCCCACGAGGGGCAAGGCACTCTCTGTTCTTTGCCTTTTTATAGTCATCTTGAAGAATGTCTTAGTTCCCTAGGGCTGCAGTAACAAAACGCCACAGAGTAGCTCAGAGGAGCTACCCTGAGGTCCTGGAGGTCAGGGTTGCCCCCCCCCCCCCACCCCCC
>PVJS01055495.1:0-12634 GCA_004027185.1 Glis glis
ATATGCCATGTTCATGAATTGAAAATGTCTATTTTCCCAGATTAATCCACAGATTCAGTGCAATCCCAAATAAAATCCCTGAAGCTTTTTTCTGCTTGGAATTGGCAAACAGATTTTAAAATTTATATCTATATACAAAGGACCTTGAACAGCCAAAACAATATTGAAAAACATTGGAGAACTTACACTACCTGATTTTAAGACTTAGTATAGAGACAGTAATCAAAATAGTGTCAAAGCAGCACAAAGTGAGACAGATAGATCAATGAAACACAAAAGTGACTTCACAGAGAGATCCACATGCTTACAGTCAATTGATTTTTTAAAAAAAGTGACAAGGTAATTCGATGGAAGGGAATGGACAGTCTTTCCAAGAAATGACATTGAAGTAATTGTATATTCAAGTAAAAAACAACTATCCTAGAAATAATTGTATATTCAAGTAGAAAACAACTATCCTAGATAGATCCATCTCTCACAACAGATATGAAAAAATCCAGAATGGTACTGAGATCTGAATATAAAAATAAAATAAATGGTAAAAGTCCTATAAAATAAAATAAAGTATATTTTTTTGTTCTGGGCGTGGTGGTACACGCTTGTAATCCTGGTACTTGGGAGGCTGAGACGGGAGGATCCGGGTTCGCGGCCAGCCTCAGCTACTTAGTGAGGCCCTCCGCAACTTAGTAAGACTTTGTTTCCAAATAAAGAATAAAAAATAGGGCTGGGGGTGTAGCTCAGAGGTAGAATGCCCCTGGGTTCAATCCCCAGTTCCACAAAAAAAAATTATTTTAAAGTATATTTTTTGTTTTTGTGTCAGACAAATTATTATAATATTTGATACCAAAAGTGCATACTCCCAAACATGATGAATTATACATTATACATCCTCAAAACTAAAAACTTTTGCTTTTTGAAAAACACGTGTGTGTGTGTGTGTGTGTGTGTGTGTGTGTGTATTTTACTGGGAATTGAACCCAGAGGCATTCTACCTTCGAGCTACACCCCCAGACCACTTTTATTTCTTATTTGGAAACAGGGTCTAGTGAGACTCACTAGCAAATTAGTGAGTTTGCTGAGAGATTCACTAAATTGCTGAGGTTGTCCTTGAACCTGTGATCCTCCTGTCTCAGCCTCCAAAGTACTAGGATTACAAGTGTGAGCCACTATGCCTGGCTGAAAAACACTTTTGAGGAAATGAAAGGTAAGCCACAGGCAGGGATAAAATATTTATAAAACATGTATCTGATAAAGGAATTATACCCAGAAAATGTGAATGAGTCTTACAATTCAATAAAACAACACAGAATCCAATTTTTTATAGTGTCGAAATATTTGAAAGGAGACTTTATCATTAAATACATCAAAAATTTTCAACATCATTGGTAATCAGGGAAGTGAAATTTGAAGCCACAGTGTTATCACTAGTTGCCCACCAGACTGATTGTAACAGAGAAAACTGGCAATGCCAAATATCAAAGTCCCGGAGCAACATAGAGACTCACTCTGTGATGGGAATGTGAAATATTACGGCTTTTTAGAGAAGCAAAGCTGTTCTTTGTAAATGTAAATACATAGATGACCTGGCAATTATGCTGCTTCCTTTAAAACAAATGAAAACATATGCCCCACAAAAGACTTGTACATAAATGTTTATAATAGGTCAAACTGGAAACAATGCAAATTTGCAACAGGCAATGGCCAAAGAAGCACTTGTGTAACTAATGTAATGTGTCCATAGAAAGGAACAAACCACTGATACTTACAACAACATGGGTGGTTCTCAAAATACACGTTGAATACAACAAGCCACTCAAAAAAGAGTGTGGATTCCATGATTCCAGTGATATGAGAGTACAAGTCTACTAGGAAATTAATCCAAGCTAGACTGGTAGAAGTAGAACTTGGGATCAGGCAATTTACTAGCATTGGGGCAAAAGGAAAATGTGGGTCTTAATTTGATACATTATTTCCTGGTTGCTCTAATGCACTTAAAATGGCGTATTTTATTGTTTTTAATTTATGCCTATGAAGTTTATCTTAAAAACTCTCAGCAAATTAGAAAGTTTCTTCAATCTGACAAGGGGGTCAAAAAATCCTATAGCTAATATCAAACTTAATGGTAAAATAATGAATAGTTTCTCCCTACATGATAGCAATGATAAACACAACTTTCTTTCAATATTTTACTGGAGGCCCTACTCACTGTAAAAGGAGAAAGAAATCAAATTTGTAAGTATCAGGAAAGGAAGAAATAAGTCCACTTATATTTTCAAATGATATAAAATTTTTGAATAGAATATCGAAAGGAATCTACAAAATTACTAACACTAATAAAAAGTTTTAGAAATGTCAAATAGTACAAGATTAATACATAAGAATTAAATGTGGTTTTATATATCAGGAGAAATCCATTGGAATATAGTTTTAAAAGCAGTTATGTTTACAATAGCATCAACAACCATAAAATATTTAGGAACAAATTTATCCAAAAGTATATAAAATCTGCAAATTGAAAACAATAATGCCTTGCTGAAAGAAATTAAAGACAACATAAATAGTTATGCTCCTGGATTGAACACTTAGTAATGTTAATATGGCAATGTTCCTCCAACTGCAAAATTTCAGCACATTTCATGATAATCCCAGATGCTATTCTGTGGAAATTTATAAGCTGCTTATAAAACTTATATGGAAATACAAAGCATCTATCTAGAATGATCAAACAATTTAGTAAAAGAAGAACAAAGAGGATTTATATTATCTGACTTCAAGAATTAGTATAATGCTACAGTAATCAAGACTGTATGGTAGTAGCATAAGAACTAAAAAAACAGATGAATGAAATAGAAAAATAACCCAGAGATATATTCTCACTTAGTTATCTGATATTTGACAAATATGCAAAAGTGATAAAATAAGAAAAAGAAAGTCTCAACAAATGGTGTTAAAGTAACTGGATAGTCATATGGGAAAATGATGCTCACCCTTTATCTCATATCATAAATAAAAGTAATTCAAACCACACATTTAAACATAAAACCTAAAAATAAAAAGATCTTATAAAAAAGCATAGAATTCTGAATAATTTAGGGATAGTCAAAAGTTTCTTAAGCAGGTCACAGAAAGCAAACCAAAAGAGAAGGGGGGAAGATATATTAGATCTCATGAAATAAAAAGGTCTACCTATTTAAAAACATCATTATGAGAACAAGCATGCTTGACATTATGTACAAACATATATCGGTACAGGGGTTAGTATCCAGGACATATTACAGGACATCTACACTCAATGATAAAAAGAGAACTGATAAAATAAATGGGCAAAACACCTGAAAAAAATTTACTAAAGAAAATATAAAAATATGAAATGCACACAGGAAAAACTGTTCAACATCAACAGTCAGTAGATGAACTGAAAATACATACACACACAAAAAAGATATTATGGACTGACCAGAATGGCTAATACTAAACAACAACATAATAATAATAATAATAATAATAATAATAAAAACTAACCCAAACACACACACAGACACACACACACACATACACACACACACTCACACACACAAACAAACTAGAAACTCTAAATATTGGCAAAGATGTAGAGGAACTAGAAAAACAGAAGAACAAATTAGAAGAAACCACAAAGAACCCAAAACACAAGGCTGTATTGTGTCATTTTTTGCAGAACAATCAACCATTGTTAGGATGGCAAAACCCTATAATTGTTGAATTTGGGAATAGCCATCTAGAAGTTTATTATACTTTTCTTTCAACTTTTATTAAACTTTTATAAACTTTCAACTATTAAAAATATAACTGCCAGAGAAACACTATATACAAATATATATAGGTTTATATATATAAACACTATAGACACATACATTACAATTAAGTCATTTACTACACATGGGTCAAGTCTTTTTCCATGTGCATTTGTTTCACAGAGTTGTGGTTAGGTATTTAAATTCTCGTGTTTCACTGCCAGAGTTTTAATCACAGCTTTCCTTATTGATTATTAATTCATGTATTGATTATGTGAATGTACACAAAAGATTTGGCCTCTCAGTGCCTGTTCCAGTCAGCACTTCTACAGCCATAATCTAAAGACCTGACCATGTAACTTTGAGGAAGGAAGATTTACTTGCTCACTGTTTAGTCCATGTGAGGCCAGGGACTATGGATCTCAGGGCATGGTGAGAGGCAGCGAGAGGGAGAGCACATGGGCTGTGCTCCTCAACATGGAGGCCAGAAGCAACAGAGAGAGCAGGGGGAGGAGGAACCATATATAATCCACAAGGCTGCACCCCCAGGGACCCACCTCCAGCCACACGCTACCGGCCCAGGCCAACACCATTGGATTTACCCACTGCTGGGATTACAACCCCCATGACTCAATTACATCAGCTCCAAACATTAATAAATGAGCTCTTTAGGGGAAATTTTCTAACTATAACAGTGCCTCAATTTCTTCATCTATAATATATGAGTACTGAGAGTATTTTCATATCATTGTTATTAGCATTGAAAGAGTGTATGCATGTAAAACACTTGGAATTCTGCCCTTCATATGATCAACATTAAAAAATATTGGCTATTACAATAGTACTATACAGACTCACATCATCTACTTCATCTACTTCAAACATACCTGCAACAGTGAAGAGTATACATTCAAGCTGTTTGGTACTGAATCCCCAATGTTATTAGCAGCTTCAACCAATACACACAGTCTGTCAGTAGACACTGCAATTATGCTATTTTATATTCTTTGTGCCAGGAAGCATGTGAAAATGAATCTCTTCACTACTTAGGCAAAACCTAGTACATGTACAGAAGAAGACTGTAGTTCATACCTCATAAACATGCCTAGGTTGAATTCTCAGACAAGTGACTCAACAGCTGTGTGACCTGGGGCATGAGATTTAATGTTGCTGAACTTCAATGTCTTCATTTGTAAAGTGAAGTTGATAATAACCCACGGGCATGTATTTAGGAACAAATGCAATTTACCATATGCAAATTTACTATATACAAGGTATGGCATATAATATAAACTCAATAAGTGAAGGTCTATTCTATAACTCTAGAAATATTTATCAGTATAAAATAATAAGATGTCTCATGAACCACTGACAATGACCTACAGCTGAAGGATAGGCTCAAAGATCCAGAAAATGCTTTCTATCAGAAGCACCCCTCAGGAGAAACTCATATTTGCCAGGTTAGAACATTGGTATGTATTCCAAATTTTCAGCTGAAAGCAGTGGGTTTGCTAGCATGATTTATTTGTGCTATCATGTTCTTTAGTAATTCAGTGCACATAATTCAATCAGAGGATATAGGTTTCTTCTTTGTTATTCTTCCACTCTGTTCTTTTCTCCTGATTTAATATATTAAAAATCTTCCCTTTACAATTATATTTCTTATTATATAACTATGGTTAAGTCGTTATTACATTCTAATCTCTATAATTTAATTAATTTTAATAGAAACATAAGCCACATCTATGCACACTAATTTTAACCTTGCCTAGAACATTCAAATATATAGAAATCTTAAGGTAACAAATGCTATTATTTATAACTCTCCTCTCTCTATTCAAATATTCCCTGGCTGACTCAAGAAGTACATATCTAACCAGCAATATTGTGCATGTAATCATTACTACTCCTAGTTCCCTAATCATATGTGAAATAAGCACCATGTCTAAGAGGGTTAACATTAAATGCTTAGGCTCATTAAATTATTATATGTGACAGCTCTATTTTATGCAGAGGCATTGTTGGCAGATGCAAGGAGGCCTGTTCCTAGTAGTTACATGCACTGACATGTATCATCTGACAGGTGCTGCGATAAACATTTTTCATAGATTTTCTCTTTAAATGCTTACATCAACTTCATGATGTAAATATTATTATCTGTGCCATTTTTTGTGAAGAACCGAGGCTTGATGTTATTATACGAATATCACAGAGTAAAGTCAGAGATGGAATTCAAATTGCATCTACCTTGCTCCAGGTTCTGTTCCTTATCCGCTATTTTACCCTTTCTCAGTGGAGAAATACAGAGATAGAGTGATCATGGATAAAGGCTAAGGCAATGAAGGATTAGAGATGGGCCTGGTGAAGTAGTAGAATGAACAAGCCCTGGTGACTGGGGCTGCACAGTGGGATTAATGGCAGAGGCAAGAGATTAATGACAGTTTAGAATGACTCCTAGAATTGGGTTCAGCAAGTGGTTCTACACAGCACAGAAGTAAGAACAGAGTTAGGAGCTACAGGTATTGGGTTCCTAAATGTCTGGGAGATAATTGAAGCCTAGGAAAGCCCCAATTCCTAGAGACACTATGAATGGAAATGAAATCCAGAATAATAGTATTTAAGAGATAGACAGAAAAAGAAGACAGAGAGGAGAGGACAGGTCATAAAGGAAATCAGGTATTTAAATGTAAAGCTCAGATTAGAAGAAATTGAAGAGAATGTTATGAAGCAAAAGTTAAAAGATTCATCCAAAATGTAAAACAGAGAAATAAAGAGATGGAACTGGAAAAACAACAGGATCACCTAACAGTAGTCTCAGAGGAAAAAAAAAAATGAAGAAACAATGAGGGAAAATTTTTTCAAAGAATAATGGCTGAAAATTGTTCCATGATAAAATATATTAATTCTCAGATTTAGAACAAGTTCAAAGAAAAATAAACATACACAACACAATGAAGGTATAGTATATCTTAGAAAAAGGGCACAAAGAAAAACTAGGATAAAAACTACTTTTAAATAATAATTAGAAGCCAGAGACCTGTTGTAAGTTCAACTGCAGGTCAGCAGAGACAAAAGCAAGCAGCGGCTCGCTCCACACTCAAGAAACCAAACAGCGGCAGCCACAGCGGCTGCAGCGGCGCCATGTTGGCAGGACTTTGCGCGCAGCTACCAGCATTGTGGCTCCTGCACAAGTCCAGCGGAGACGCCAGCGACCTGCTGTGAAACCAGCAGCTGCAGAATAGCAGCAGTGAAGGCCAGCAGCGACTTGCTCCATGCATGACACAGACCCCAACTGCTGCATCGGCAGAAGCAGCAGCGGCACCATCTTCATCAGACTGTGCTGACAGCAACCAGCAGAGCAGCTTCTGCAGGCCACCAACAAAGAAGCCAGGGGGATCTTCTAAAACCAGCACTGCAGAGCATCAGCGATGGGTGCGAGCAGCAGTTCGATCCACACTCGGCAAAGCCCCCAAGGCCTGGAGGCCTGACCAGAGCCTGCAGCAGTGACTGAGCCCACTCATTAGAGATTAAGAGCAGTGCTCAACGAGACTGTAAGTCAACAAGCCGCCGCAGGGGGAGTCTACCCAGCGCAGCCACAGGGACTCGCGGGGTCTGGAACAGTGCGGATTGTCCCGGCGGAGGTGGGAGTGGGGTCTGTTGTGGAACATGGTAGATGCATGGATGAACAGACAGTCCCTGGTGACATTTGAGTGGGACAGACTTGAAGTCCACGGGTCGCAGCACCCTTGTAGAGTCCCTGGGGAGCACCACAGGACATAAAGCTGTGGTACCTGGGGAAAATTGGACCAAACCAGCCCTCTCTGTGGAAAACATGGAGTTCTGTGTTTGCACAGAATCGGGGCAAGGCAACACCCGCTGCTTCTGTAGGCAAAGAGAGACACAAGCCCAGGGCCCTCTGCTGGTGACACCTGCCATAGGTGTAGATAGAGAGAGACATAGGGACAGCCCAAGTGGAGACCGCGGAGACCCACGCTTGCAGTGAGAAGGGCAATAGCAGCACTGGGCACTTTCACAGGTAGTGAGATACACCAGGCAAGGGTCCCAATCACTGAAGGAGACCAAGAATTGGGCCTGCAAATGGATATTATACTGAGCAAGTGAGAATAACCATTCAGGAAAGGATATTCACCTTTAAGGCTCACCTAGTAGCAACTATCTACTTCCAGAATAATAAACTACTAAGGGAGAGAGAGTAGACATAGGAAACCTACAGAGTGAGAGAGAGAGAGCTACCAAAAGCAACAAAGGTATAAACATAAGAAACCTGAAATCATGAAAAGGAAGAATAGCAAAGAAACAATAAGCCCACACAATCCCACAACAGAACCCGCCAACTCACAAGTGCAAAGATTGCCAGAAGGACAATTCAGAACTTCAATAGAGGAAATGATTCAGGATTTCTGAAGAGAATTCAGAGAGAGCCTGATAGAATGAAGGATCAAATAAATAGGAATCAAAAAGAAGCTCTGAAGGAAGTAAAGGATGCAATAATTGAAATAATTGAAATGAAGGCATAAATACAGATCATCAACAATAGACTAGACCACATGGAAAACAGAATTTCACTGTTAGAAGATGACCTCTCCAAAAATGAACACATAGTATATAAATTAGAAAAAACAATTCAACAACAGGAATTGGACGTTGAAGAGATCTCAGCCAGTCTTAAAAGAGGAAACATAAGAATAATAGGCATAAAAGAGGGATCAGAAGCTGAAACTAAAGGAATCAATAATCTCTTCAGAGAAGAAATATTAGAAAATTTTCCAAACATAGAAAGAGAGGTTGATACACAGGTACAGGAAACATATAGAAGCCCCAATAGACAGGATCAGAGAAGAGGTTCACCACGCCACATAATAATCAAACTGACTAATGTAGAGGCCAAGGAGAGAATCTTAAAGGCAGTGAGAGCAAAAGAGCAAGTAACATTCAGAGGCAAGCCAATAAGAATCAATTCCGACCTTCCAAACCAAGTCATGAAAGCCAGAAAGGCCTGGAGTGACGTATTTCAAACTCTGAAAGAAAACAACCTCCAGGCAAGATTTGTATACCCAGCAAAGATATCTATCAAATTCGGTGGAGAAATAAAAATCTTCCATGACAAACAGAAGTTGAAAGACTTTATGTCTTCCAAACCAGCACTAGAGAAAATGCTCAAAGAGATTAATTACAAAGAAGAAATAATAAGGAAACACCAGAACCAGAGAAACAGTGATTTCCATCAAACAAACAACTAGGCAAAGAACAAACACTACCTTAAACAGAAATTAAAACTCAAAATGTTAGGAATGAAAATCCATCTCTCCATAATCACGCTGAATATAAATGGCCTCAACTCCTCAATCAAAAGACATAAGGTAGGAAATGGATTAAAAAAATCACAAGCCATCTATATGCTGCCTGCAAGAAACACACCTTACAAGTAAAGATACACAAAAACTAAAGGTGAAGGGATGGAGCAAGGTAATCCACGCTAATGGACCTCGAAAACAAGCAGGAATAGCAATTATGATATCAGACAAATTAGACTTCAAAATTAAACTTATCAAAAGAGAAAAAGAAGGTCATTTCTTACTGGTAAAAGGAACAATCCAGCAAGAGGATATAACAATAGCTAACATTTATGCCCCAAACATAGGTGCAACCACTTTCATAAAAGAAACTCTTCGTGATATTAAATCACACATACACCCCAATACAATAATATTGGGAGACTTCAACACACCTCTCACACCACTAGATCGATCCTCAAGACAAAAGGTCAGTAAAGATGCCTCAGACCTAAGGAACACCATAAAACAAATGGACCTAGTAGACACTTACAGAATATTCCACCCAACTACAGCTGAATTCACATTTTTTTCAGCTGCTCATGGAACGTTCTCTAAAATAGACCATATCCTAGGCCACAAAGTGAGTACTAGCAAGTTCAAAAACTGTGACATAATCTCCTGTGTCTTTTCAGACCATAATGGAATGAAACTAGAAATCAACTATAAGAAGACCAGAGAAACCTCATAAACATGTGGAGACTGAATACCACACTGCTGAATGAGGAATGGGTAAAAGAAGAAATAAGGGGAGAAATCAAGAAATTCCTAGATACAAAGGAAAACAGAGACACAACATATCAAAATCTCTGGGACACCCTGAAGGCAGTATTAAGAGGAAAATTCTTAGCACTGAGTGCCCACATAAGAACAGAAAATCACCAAATAAATAACCTGATGACACACCTCAAAGCCCTTGAAAAACAGGAAGAGTCTAACCCCAAAGCTAGGAGGAGACAGGAAATTATTAAAATCAGAACAGAAATCAACGAAGTAGAGAATAAAAAACAATACAAAAAATCAACAAATCCAAAAGCTGGTTCCTTGAAACAAGATAGACAAACCACTAGCCAACCTAACCAAAAGAAAGAGAGAATCAACCCAAATTACTAAAATAAGAGATGAAAAAGGTGATATTACCACCGACAGCATGGAAATCCAGAGGATAATCAAAAACTACTTTGAAAAACTATACTCCTACAAAATGGAAAACCTAGAAGAAATTACCAAATTTCTAGATGCGTACAACCTTCCTAAGTTGAATCAAGAAGACTTAGAAAATTTAAATCGACCAATAGCAATTAATGAGATTGAAGCAGCAATAAAGAGCCTATCATCAAAGAAAAGCCCAGGTCCAGATGGTTTCCCAAGTGAATTTTATACAACCTTAACAGAAGAACTAATCCCAATACTCCTCAATCTATTCCGTGAAATAGAGAAATGGGACTATCCCAAACACATTCTATGAAGCCAACATCACACTAATACCAAAACCAAACAAAGACAGCTCAAGAAAAGAAAACTACAGACCAATATCATTGATGAATTTAGACGCAAAACTTCTTTTTTTTTTTTTTGCGGTACTGGGGATTGAACGCAGGGGCGTTCTACATCCGCACTATGCCCCCGGCCCTATGTTTTATACTTTATTTTGAAACCGTGTCTCACAAAGTTGCGGAGGGCCTCGCTAAGGAGAGAGAGAGAGAGAGAGAGAGACAGGGAGAGAGAGAGAGAGAGAGAGAGAGAGAGCTGAGGCTAGGGCTGGCTGCGAACCCGGATCCTCCGGTCTCCGCCTCCCAAAGTACTGGGATTACAAGCATGCACCACCACGCCCGGCTTGACGCAAAACTTCTAAACAAAATACTAGCAACGCGCATTCAAAACCACATCACAAAAATCATACATCATGACCAAGTCAGGTTCATCCCAGGGATGCAAGGCTGGTTCAACATACAAAAAACAATCCATGTAATCCACCACATAAACAGAACTAAAGACAAAAATCACATGATCATTTCAATAAATGCTGAAAAAGCATTTGACAAAATCCAACACCCATTCATGATAAGAACACTGCAGAGAATTGGAGTAGAAGGAACATACCTCAACATCATAAAAACAATATACAATAGGCCCACAGCCAACATCATACTGAATGGGGAAAAACTTCGAGAGTTCCCTTTAAAAACAGGAACAAGACAAGGATGTCAGTTGTCACCACTCCTTTTCAATATATTTCAATATAGTACTCGAGACTCTAGCCAGAACAATAAGGTAAGAGAAGAAAAGAAAAGGAGTACAAATAGGAAAAGAGGAACTGAAACTATCTCTATTTGCAGATATTATACTTAGAAGATCCAACAAATTCAACTAAAAGTCTCATAGAACTGACCAACAAATTCAGCAAAGTGTCTGGATACAAAATCAATCTTAAAAAATCAGAAGCTTTTCTGTATGCCAACCATAAACCCACTTAAAAACAAATCCAGAAGACATTTCTACTCACGATATCCCCCAAAACAATAAAATACTTGGGAATAAACCTAACCAAGGAGGTAAAAGACCTCTACAAGGAAAACTATAAAACACTGAAAAAAGAAATTGAAGAGGATCTTAGAAGATGGAAAGATCTCCCATGCTCTTGGGTAGGCAGAATAAATATCATCAAAATGGCCATTCTTCCAAAAGTGATCTACAGATTCAATGCAATACCCATTAAATTACCAAAGTCATTCTTCACTGACATAGAAAAATCTGTTCTTAAATTCATTTGTAACAACAAAAATCCCAGAATAGCCAAAGTAGTTCTCAGCAGCAAGAACCATGCAGGAGGCATCACAATACCTGACTTCAAACTATACTACAAAGCCATAGTAAAAACAACAGCATGGTATTGGCACAAAAGCAGACACATAGACCAATGGAGCAGAATAGAAGATTCCAAAACAAACCCACACACCTACAGCCAATTGATGTTTGACAAAGGGCCTAAAAACACCCACTCGAAAAAGGATAGCCTCTTCAACAAATGCTGGCAAAACTGGCTAACCATATGCAGAAAAATAGGAATAAACCCCACTTTTTCACCTTATACAAGAATCAATTCAAGATGGATCAAAGACCTAGAAATCAGACCAGAGACCTTGCAGATACTCGAAGAGGGCATAGGCCCAACACTTCAACACATAGGCACAGGTAAAGACTTCCTCAACAAGACCCCAAAGCACAGGAAACTAAAATGAGGATCAATACTTGGGATTGCATTAAACTAAAGAGCTTTTGTGCAGCAAAGGAAACAATCAAGAACCTCAACAGAGAGCCGACAGAATGGGAGAAGATTTTTGCCAGCTGCTCCTCTGATAGAGGACTCATATCTAGAATATACAGAGAACTTAAAAAAATCACCACTAAAAAAACTAATAACCCAATCAAAAAATTGGAAAGTGAACTAAATAGACACTTCACAAAAGAAGAAATACAAATGGCCCATAAATGTATGAAAAAATG
>PVJS01055496.1:0-12635 GCA_004027185.1 Glis glis
ACTGGGGATTAAACCCAGGGGCATTCTACCTCTGAGCTACACACCCAGCCCTATTTTTTGTTCTTTATTTTGAAACAAGGTCTCACTAAGTAGCTGAGGCTGGCCACAAACCTGGATCCTCTGGTCTCAGCCTCCCAAGTACTGGGATTACAAGCGTGCGCCACCACCCCCAGCTGATTTTCCTCTATTCTAACAAATGCGATTCTATAACTTAACATATAACTTGTCTGATAAGGAAAAATTTATAAATACATGATATGTAAATAGATAGAGAGATGGCAGTTCCTATCATTGAAAACCGTTCGCCCCCAGTAAAAATTAGGTATTACGAAGGTGGAAAGAAATAATTCTCTATTTTTATAGATACAACATCTATCATACTAAATACTGTACAAATAATTTCCTAATCCTTTCCAAATATTCCTTATTTTATTCTATGAGAGTTTCTAAGTTTTAATCCATGAATTCACTCATCACGATTATAATTTTTATAAAAATACAATAATGATATGATATCATTGTTGTTGTTAGGAAAAACAAGACAAAAATAAAAATAAACAGACACATTTTCTCATTCCTGATTTCTACCTCTTCAGCATTGGTTTTCTTTATATGGAAATGCATGAAGCAAGACATATATCTACAGATAAAAAAAGTAATCTGGAAAAAATGTGGAACAACTACTTTTCATTTCCCTTTCCCCACAGACTCCAGCAACTGCCATTCTACTTTGTCATTGTTAATTAAACTACTATAGGTATCTCATATAAATAGGATCATATAATATTTTTCCTTTTGTGTCTGGCTTACTTCAATTGGCATAATGTCTCCAAGGTCTACCCATGTTGTAGCATCATTTCAGTGTTTCCTTCCTTTTTAAGGCTAAATAATATTTCATTGTATGGATTTACTACATTCTATTTATCCCTTCATCAGGCCATGGGCATTTGGGTTGTTTTCATCCTTTGGCTATTGTGAATAATGCTTTTAAGAACACTGGTGTACAAAGATCTGTTAAAATCCCTACTCTCAATTATTCTAAGTATATACCCAGAACCCATCTATTTTATTTTACATAAAGTTCAAACCCCTTCTTTAATCTGCCTTTCCCTAGAAAATGACACAACAACAGTTCTAATTGCCTCTTCTCCTGCCATGCTTGCCCTTGCATACTCTGTGCCATCCACACAGAACTTCATTCTCTTCCTCCAAAAACTAAGCATGCTATTGCATCAGAGCCCTTGCCTGTTAAATTAGGTTCCTCTACCTTGAGTCCCCATCCACCAAGATACATGATTAGTATACATGCTATATGATTAGTTCACTACACTCAAGTCTCTGCTTAAATAACTTTTTGTTTGGTGGGCATTCCTGAACGCATAACATAAATGATCATGCCCTCTATTGGTAATATTGTGTTGCTCCTACTTTCCTTTTCTTCTTTGTCCTAATCAAAATCTCAGATTCAGACATTCAATATATTTATCAGTTTGTTTCCTATGTCTCCTACTTAGAATATAAACCATGAAAGGTCAGAAACTTGGTTTTATTTTGTCACCTGATATATCTCCAGTCCCTAAACAGTTCCTGACTCATAGTAGGCAGTTAATAAATATTTGTTGAATGATAGCATGACTGGCTGAAAGAATGACTACACACACACAGAGGCATGTGCAATGACATCCACTGCAACACTCTTTGTAATAGAAAAATAAATATCCAGCTTTAGGGAACTGTTAAATAAACTGGATACCTTCATGCCATGAAATTCTCTACATCAGTAAAAACAAGGAGGTAGCACTAGGTTTACTAAAAGAAAACATATTAAAAACATAGCAATAAGTTTTAAAAAGCAATTTCAAGAGAGAAAGCAATAGTATGATAACCCTGGTTATGAAGATTGGGTAGGGGAAGTAGTAACAGATTTTATTTTATCTGAAGTGTGTGAAATAGTTGTAGCAAAGATGCATATGTGTATTACTTTTATAGTTTGAATAAATAGAGGTAAATATGTAATTAAAATATAGATAAATAAATAGGTAATTAAAATGTTATAGGTAGGATAAGAGAATATCCGATTTTATCTCTTTAAAAAAAGTTAGAATTTAGAATTTTTGAGATTGTGCATAGTGTATCAAGAAGTGGGTGGAGATAAGAGATAAGCACTATTAGAATAAAGGATTGAAGGTATAGTAGCAGGTACCTTCCCTCCATAGGTCTTCCCCCCACTACCTCCAGCCATATACATATACATCTACATTAAACATCTTATGTTAAGGTATAGAAGTGAATTTTTATATATTAAAGCATGTCATAGAAATATATACATACAAATATCCATATCTGAAAAGATTTGTATTTAATTATTAACAAACATCATCTCTAGTTTTCTTTAGGTTTAAGAGAATTTTTCTTTTTTCTAGCTAGTATTTATTGCTTTTGTAATATGAAAGAACATAACTATTTTTAATAAAAAAGTTGCAAAACTAAGAAAAACAATCCTACTGTTACCTTGTTATACAACATACAGAGTAAGTCTGCAAACCAGCAGAAGGACTGGATGTCTCTGCACACCCAAATAAAATATAGTCTTCTAAGCTTGTATGGCCTCCAGTCATCCCTTCAAAATTAAAACAATATGATAGTGACTAGGGTTGCAAAACAAATGAAAGAGTCTCTATATTTTTGAAAATTTGCTTTTCATTAGTAAGCAACCAATAGAGAAACCAGTCATTTACATTTTAGCATTTGACATAGCACCTATTACTCTCAAATGAATGGAATAGGCAATATACTGACTCTAAAACGTAGTATACATCATTAATTTAAGTGTCTGTACCTGTGAATATTATATGCACATCACCTGTTTCCATTTGAAGGTCATAAACTGAACTCTTGGATTAGAATAATATTGTTCCTGCATCTCAGAAAAACATATTTTCAGTGAATTCTATCTTTGAGCAGGTCTCCAAAGGTCATTTGGTCTTGCCCTGTCTTCCAGGCAAAGTGAGCCTCTAAGCAGTCCAGAAATGTGTTGTTTGTTCTATTCTTAATAATCATTAAAGGAGATTTCACAACCACACACTGTGTAATGCATTCCAGAAGCTCTTTATTCAAGTCTGGACTCCTATTTATAACTGTGAAGTAGACTTGAGGTTAAGAAAATGTTGTTCTTTTTTCATAATATTAGGTATCCAAATAACTTGCAACATGTTGTCAGAAACAAATGGTTTCTGGCTTAGAATATGATTATTTTTGTAAGAACCTCCAAGAAGTCCTGAAATTACGTCTAGCATTTAAAATAGAAATAAATTATCATTGAAACACATCACTTAAACTTACTCCTTCTTTCAATACTCCATAAAATGTATTTTTAATGTGAATTGTGTCTACTTGAAAAATGAAGGAATATATTCAAGAACTACTTCCTGCTGTCACATTGTTGGTGTTTTCCTGTTAATCAACTAATTTTTGCTTATAATCCTGGAACTAAAATACTGAAAGATTATTTCCTGGTTAGGTAATCTCACCTTTGAAATTTCTTTCCTTGGGTCTGTTGTCAATTTGCTAAGTGATAAACCAAGGAATGATGCGTTCATCATCTTATCATAAAAGCTTTCCCTGACCATACTTCCACAATAACTTCAACTCTTTATTTCTATATCCCATTAAGCTGTCTTTTTTTCATTGCTCTAACATTATCAGAAATAGTTCTCTTTATAATTTTTATTGATTTATTTTTTACTTGCTCAATTTGAATGTAAGCTTCTTAAGGACAGGGACTTTGTTTTCATTTATTGTTGTATTCCCAATACCTATAAATTCATTTGGTAGCTGGAAACTCAAAAATCTTTGTCCAGTGAATGAGTAGTGCCTCTGACCATTGCTGAGAAGGTAGAAAATGAAGGATGGTAGTAAATGACTATTTCATTTTTTGTGGAACTGGGGATTGAACCCAGGGGCATTCTACCTCTAAGCTACATCCCCAGCCCTATTTTATTATTTTTATTTTTATACAGGGTCTCACTAAATTGTGGAGACTGGTCTCAAACCTGTGATCCTCGTGTCTCAGCCTCCCAAGTACTGGGATTACAGGCAGAGGAATGCATAACTCTGATACTGACTTATTTTACAAGGATCATGCTGGGAGCCATGGGCCACATGTTGAGAATCCCTGAATTATTCTCCTCGTTAACTAGTAAATGGAATTCCTTGAAAAATGAGTAGAAGAATTCTATAAGGAACAATTTCATAGTAAGAATTATCTGAAATATTGGCAGTTGTCTATTTGAACTAATAAAACTGATTGAAATGACATACAGTAGGGTGTTGAGTACAGATGCAAATGGTGTTACTCCAATGCCTCCAGCCACACAGAGGCTAACCTCATAGTTTAAAGATTCCTCAAATGGACTTCCAAATGGACCGTCGACGTACACCCTGGAGAGAAGGCAAACAAAGGTTGGAAAAACAAAAATAACTTTCTATAACACGTATCAAACATGCTAAATCCAATTCCTAGGCATTGTGATGGCTCAGGCCTTATTTCATTACTTTTCATAGTTTCTCATAAGTCTAAAGGAATAAGAAAGGTTGTCTATGAGATGTTGATATTAAAGCCAGTACATCTGTCTCTAAGCATGCCTTTTCTGAAGGAAACATTAATTAAAAGTGTAGTGAAATGTAAATAGGACTATGCTGGATCAAGCTAAAGCTCTGATCATAGGATATAACTACATTTGACTAAATTAAGGAACCACTTGATTTACTATGGCTAAATTCAGTAGTATTCCCTTTAATGGCAAGGTCTCTAGCAGACTTTAAAACATTTACTATGCAAACAGAAAAATAACAGGAAAAAGGAAAAGAATCTAACACTGCTCCTTCTCTTGCCCTAGTTTGGTTTATAAATATAGAAACAACTGAAGAACAATCACAAAGGAAGCTGTACTTGCACTACTTGTGCTTATATGTTCAAATTGTGTGTGTGTGTGTGTGTGTGTGTGTGTGTATATGTGTGTTAACCTCTTCTCAACTGCAATAGAATTTGCTAATTGTTCACTTAATATTCACTCTCCCTTTCTTAGTACCAGAACTTCAATTTTATTCAGAAAAGCAAAGTGTCCAGCCAAAATACTACATTTCTCAGATTCCGTTTGTCTTCTGGCTGTGGGTCTATGTTTTGGCTAATGTGGTACAAAATGGAAGTACAATCCAAACAGCTCCTGTTAAGAAGCTTTCTCTTTTGGAAGCTGCATTTATTCCTCCACCTATCTTCCTCCCTGGTGCCTGGAATATTGACTTTATGATCTGAATAGGTATCTCTGATGACTGCAGAATTACCATAATTCCCATGGGTTGTCTAGTTCCAGATATCCTTATATGAAAGGAAAATAAACAATATGTGTATAAGACACTGCCATTTTGCAGCTTTTTTCTATTATAAAAATAACTCTCCTAAAATTTTGTAAACTTTCCAAAAAAGCACATTTATTATGATGTATATATATGTCATTTATGGTCAGAAGCCATTACAATCATAATATGAGTAAAATATGAATATGCATTTGTGGGATTAAGAATTAAATACTTGGGCTGGTATGGTTGGCACACATCTATAATCTAAGTACTTGAGAGGCTGAGACAGGAGGATCTCAGGTTTGAGTCAACTCCCTCAACAACTTAGAGAGACCCATTTCAAAAAACAAGAAAAAAAGGGCTGGGGGTGTAACTCATAGGTAGAATGCTCCTGGGTTCAATCCCCAGTACTGTAAAAAAATAAATAAAAATAAAAAGTTTATCACTTCCACTGTCATTATATACATATGGGAGTAAACCAATGTAAATCTCAATATGGTGTATGGGGAAGTAGGGAATGGGAAGGGAGCTGGGGGAAAGCTCGCCAAGTGGGGTGTGCATGTATACCACTATCACTATGAACTACATTATGATGTGAGACTATAGTGCGCAAATCAAAGTAAAAAGAAGTTAAATGTTGGGTAAATGTTTGTTAAATGAACTAACAAATGGACATTCCTTTCAACTCTGAGCTCTGTGGCAATGATTCTCTGTTATATACTACCAGTCATTGCTGATACCGGGTTTTTTTCTCTTTCACTCTCTTTCACTCTACACTTTCCAGGCTTTCATGGGCTGTGTCTAGATCTGACCAATGAGCTGTGATTGGAAGCTTGTCACTTGTCACTTCTGAAGTGAAGTGGAAATGGGCATGGAAATATTATTTCTCTTCCATGGGCACTAAAAGCCATGAGTTGAAGCAGAAGAGAAAAAAACAGACTGAATCCCTGAGTCATCACTCTCAGGATGCTGTACTAGAGCTACAGTGGGCTCACAGAAGACACTGTGTGAGAAAGAAATAAATCTGTTTAGTGTGGCACTATGTTTTCAAGTTTAATAAGTTGCAGTATCAGGATTTAGACCACCATGACTAATGCATGTCTTCAAGGGAAACTTGGGAGAGTTCTGCTTTTAAAAATACCGTATTTAGCCGGGCGTGGTGGCGCACGCTTGTAATTCCAGTACTTGGGAGGCTGAGACAGGAGGATCCAGGTTCGCAGCCAGCCTCAGCTACTTAGTGAGGCCTCCGTAACTTAGTGAGACCCTGTTTCAAAATAAAGAATAAAAAAACAGGGCTGGGGGAGTAGCTCAGAGGTAGAATGCCCCTGGATTCAATCCCCAATACTGCAAAAAATAAAAAATAAAAAACCATATTTATGGAAGCTATGGAGTAATTGGGATACAAGAGGGAATTTAGATAAAGGAAGAGAAACCCCAGTAGAGTGGTGGAGGGGGTTTAAGGGAGGAAGGTGATGCTGGGTGGGGGGATGGGAGAATTAATAAAGGAAACACTTCCATTGAGGCTATGTATATATGTGCAATTGTCAATGTTAATCTCATTATCATGGATAGGGAAGGGGAGGGAGTGAGGAGGAAGACTGGGGAGCTCACTAAGTGTTGTGTGTGTATGTATGTCCCTATGGTATGCCTAACATAGTGCTCTAGATATAGCATAAATTCAGTAAATGCCGACAAATCAAATAATTACAAAATGAACAATTCTTATCATATCCATTTAATTCATATTTTACAGCTTACTCACTTGATAAACATGCCTTAGTACCAATTATTTGTGTGATGATTTTTTTATTCAAAAATAAAATGACATCATATCTTCCCTAAAAATGTTTTTGCCTCTTCACCTGAAGACCACATTAAATAGGTTAGGGGACAAAAGAATTACTTCAATGCATTGATCTTTTAAAATATGAAACCTTTAAAAACTTCAGTAATGAAATCAATATTTCATTTGACCAACAAAGAATAAGAGGAGTCATGAGAAACACCCCTTTTCTACTTGTCTGCTTTCCAAACCAACACGCCCTCCCCACTTGCCACAAAGTTATTCTTTGGTATTTTGAAATAAATTTGAACAAGAAGACAAGAACTTGGAGTTCTAGCTATTTACTAGGAATGGAATCGCAGATAAATTTTTTGTCCTCTTCAAACCTGATTTCCTTCACCTATCAAAGGGTCAACAAGTAGTGAGGACACAAGAAAAGTCTGCTAAGAACTGTGGAAGGCCAAACAAATATCAGAAGTGCTTTTGGTTAATGACACCTAAGAGTGTCTATGGCACACCATCAGGCCATCTGAGAGGTCCAGAATGGATATGAGAAATGGAATCACCGTGTGCTGTGGTACACACCTATAATCCCAATAATTGAAGGCTGAGACTAGAGGATCATAGGTTCGAAACAAACCTCAGCAACTTGGCGAGACTCTCGACAACCTAGAGAGATATTGTTTCAAAACAAAACGAAACAAATTTTTAAAAAATAAACAAGGACTGGGGGTGTAGCTTGGAGATAGAATGCCTCTGAGTTCAAACCCCAGTACCACAAAAATAAAAAATAGAAAAAAGAAAGAAATAGAATAAGTTTAGTGTCAGATGGGAAATGTAGTATGGAATTTGGTTTGAAGGAGCTTAGAAAACCAGATGCTTTTCATTTGAAATGCTTTTTAAAACTTATTTTTAACAGGTACATTAAAACAAAAATTGTACATATTAATGGGGTGCCATGTTATGTTTTGCTACATGTATACATGGTATAATGTTTAAGTCAGGTTAAACAATCTCCTAAACATTTATCATTTCTGAATTATGGTAAAAACATTCAGAATGCTTTATTGTAGCCTTTTGAAATATACAGCACACAATTGTTATCTGTAGTCCCACTACTGTGCAACAGTATGCCAGAACTTCTTCCTACCCTTATCTAACTGTAACTAGTACTCACTGGTCAATCTTTCCTCATTCTTCCCTCCCCCTTACTCTCTCCAATCAGTGGTAACCACAGTTCCACTTTTTTGTACTAGGTAAGACAAATTTTTCTTTTCTTGGCAGAAGGATGAAGATGATATTAGTAGTAGTTGATTACTTGGCAACACCTAGGTATTTTTTTTGTGGTACTAGGGATTGAACCTAGGGAGGTTCTACTTCTAGCTACACACCCAGACTATTTTTTGATTGTTTTGTTTTATTTTGAAATAGAGTCTCACTAGGTTGCTAAGAGTCTCACTACATTGCTGAGGCCATCCTAGAACCTGTGATCCTCATGTCTCAGTCTCCCAAGTACTAAGATCACAGGTATGTGCCACCATGCCCAGCAAGTTTTTTGAGGAAAACAAAAAGAGAAGCAAAAATGACTTAAAATTATTTTATTTTTGTTTGTTTTAGGGATTGAACTCAGTGGCATTCTACCTTCAAGCCACACCCCCAGCCCTTTTTATTTTTTTTATTTTGAAACAGGGTCTCTAAGTTGCTGAGGCTGGCTTCAAACTGGCCATCCTCCTGTTTCAGCTTCCTCAGTAGTGGGATTATAGGTACCCACTGCTCACATGGTGATTTACATACTTTTTAAACTTATTTAAACTGATTAATGTGCAAAGTATGCTGCCTTTAATTTATAAGCAGTGACTTTATCTTGGTACATGGCCTTTAAAAGAATGTTATGTTACTATGAATGCATATGTGACAAGATCAGAGAAATTAAAGGAAACTAGTCAGTCTTGCAGCACTATTGTTAAGATGAGATCAACTTGACATTTTTGAACTTTGGTTGATAGCTAATGAAAAGATCCTTTAGGAAGGATTGTAGATCTAAGGAAATTCTAAGAAAAGGAGAGATCCTCTTCCCTAGCCTACCCAAAAACATGCAAACAGTTTTTTGAAAATTTATTAAGTTTTCCCCTTAAAAAAAGAATTCACTAATATTTTCTCAATTGACTCCATTTTTTTTTTTTTGTGGTACCGGGGATTGAACCCAGGGGTGTTCTACCTCTGCGCTACACCCCCGGCCCTATTTTTTTTTAACTTTATTTTGAAACCGGGTCTCACGAAGTTGCAGAGGGCCTCACTAGGTAGAGAGAGAGAGAAAGAGAGAGAGAGAGAGAGAGAGAGAGAGAGAGACAGGGAGAGAGAGAGAGAGAGAGAAAGCGAGCTGAGGCTGGCCACGAACCCAGATCCTCCGGTCTCCGCCTCCCAAAGTACTGGGATTACAAGCCTGTGCCATCACGCCCGGGGACTCCATTGTTTTATTGAGTAAAATGGAGTTGATTGACCAGTTATATCAAATCTCCTGCTGTCAATGAAGAAATTCATCAGCTACAAGTTAAGCCAACTATCTTAAAGATAAAACTATAACAAAGTGTTCTTAAAATCCTACCTCCCAATGCTTACTATCCCCTCCCCCGAAAACATTGATATCATAATAAAATAGAATTTATTTAGACAGTCTGAGGAGAAAGCTAGTGATAACTTTAAGGTAATCTCTTTATTCATTTTAAAAATAGGCACTAATTATACTAACATTTCCCTAAAGGAATTTCACAGAACAATAATACAAAAGGGAAAAATGTCCATCATGGTCAAATACATTTGTAGGATGTGTTAAGTAAAAATTTGTCAATTTAAAAACATTGTAATACAAAACTCTCAATCCCAAGGTGGTATTATAGTAGTGTACCCAACCTACATAAGAAAATGAGAGAATGAGAGAAAGAATGAGAGAGAGAGAAAAAACTGTATTTCCTACTCAAACAAATGGTGGTGGCTATGAGACTCAGTTCAGTTTAGTTAGACTGAGTATAAATCTGGGTTTGTGTTTCTGAGAAATTTCTTTAACAGGTTCTTCTCAACTCAGCTGGCACGTATCTCTCCTGGCTTTGGCTCCCCTTCCCTCTCCTGCCTGAAAGAAAGACACAAAGACTAAAGCTCAAGGAGCTACCTTGTAGCCACTAAAGTGGAATGGGAAGACACCTCAGACGTCCTATACCGACCCTGTACCAATTCCCACCACCACGTGTCCTGATGTTCCTTGTTATATGAGAAAAATAAACCCCCATCATTTTCAAGCTACATTTCTGTTTTATATAGCTGAATGCAAATATATCTAATAAAGCTTTTGCCATGGAGCCTAGACAGAGTAAATATTTAAGAACATTAGATACTATATTAATACTAAGGGGTTATAATTTATGCACACCTATTTAGTGGTGATGCAAATGCATAATAGTTGGAAATGATTTGTCTTTTTTCTGATCAACTTTTATTTCAGAGTTTTAATTTTTAAAAAATCTACCCATGTTCATAGCAGCACAATTCACAGTGGCCAAATTATGGAACCAACCTAAGTGTCCATCAACAGATGAGTGGATTACAAAATTATGGGAAATACACACAGTGGGGTTCTACTCAGCAATAAAGAAGAACAAAATAACATCATTTACAAGCAAATGGAAGGATCTGGAGAACATTATGTTAAGTGACATTAGCCAATCACAAATAAAAGAAGGGACATATGTCTTATTAGTATGTGCAACCTAGGGAGTGGTGGGGACACAAAAGGGACTCCAGTTGATAATGGAGAACCCTCAGTGGAGCAAGGGAAGGGGTACAAGGGAAGGGGAAGGGCAAGAAAAAAGTGAATCAATGGAATTACTGTCATAAACAATGTGTACATATGAGAATATACCAACATCATTCTCGGTACTTCATATAGATGGGGGGAGGCGGGGGGGGACACTAAGAGCTGTGTGCATGTATGTTAACATTAAATTGATATTCATTGTGATGTGAGACTACAATGCACCAATATAAGCATGTGTAAAAAATATATGAGACTCTTACTTCAGAAACCTAAATAAGGTATAATCAAATTAGATTATTTTCATTGAACATTTAAATTAATTCAGGGTCTGTACTGATACTCATACTCTCCTAATTCACAAAGAAAAATCTCCACTTTATCTGAATGGGAACTCAAACTAAACATTTTTGATAAGTCATTTGACTAAATGACTTTAATTGGACTTAAATCATTTTTGTTTCTTTCAACTGCCCTAAAAAATCTAGATGTTGCCGAATAATCAATTACTACTAATTTTGCAGTAAGTGATTTTCTTGAGGACACAATGCTACCAAGGGAAAGACTGTTCCTAAATTCCTTGTGAGTCGGCCTCCAAAGTTCATTTCATTAATGATCAGATATTAATCATTATAATCAATTACCAAGTATTTTGGTTAGGGATAATATGTGATGGTAATTTTTTCAAAGAGTGGGGGGATCCTGGGCCATCTATCATCTAATAATTCTTTCTTCATCTGGAAAAAAAATGAAGATAATTAATTGTTCTCCAGGAGAAGATGGTATTGCAATTTAGACCACCCTATTTCCAAGAGACAATCATATCAGTGAAAACAATACAAAGGTAGAGGGAGTTTTAAAAACCTAAGATTGTCTTCAAGATCATTCTATCTTGTTCTAATGGCTCTCAAACTTTAGTGTGTATCAGAATTTTCTGGAAGGCACACAGTGCTAGGTCACAGTGTTAGACCCAGATTTTCTTAGCCAGTAAGTCAGGGGTAAAGTCTGAGATTTGTATTTCTAACAATATACCAAGTGAGATTGATGTTGCTGGTAGAGGTAAACTGGTGCAGGTGGTGGTTTTAAATATAGTTATCATAACATATTATATAGTGGTCATATAATATAATATAATATATAACAGTATATAATATATAATATACACTGTATAATATGTAACTAACACTTAGATTATTATAATATAATTAATATATAATAATATATAATATAACACTTATATAACATATTATATGATATACAACACTATATAATATATAAAATATTATATAGTGGTCATAACAGTTTTACCATTTGAGTTAAGACTTGGCAGGAGGGCAGGAGATCTCATTCAGTGGTACAGCTTGTATATAGGATGCATGAGGCCCTGACTTCCATCCCCAGAATCACAGACATGTACAAAAAGAAGACAATGGGAGGCAATAGGTAGTGCTTCATATGGCTTGGACTTCATAGCAATTTAAGGAAGAAACACAGCCAGCAAAAGGCTAAAAAATCCCTATAATTAATTTAATTATTTCTTTTTTTTTGTGGTACTGGGGATTGAACCCAGGGGCGTTCTACCTCCGCGCTACAACCCCGGCCCTATTTTTTGTACTTTATTTTGAAACCGGGTGTCATGAAGTTGTGGAGGGCCTCACTAAGTAGAGAGAGAGAGAGAGAGAGAGAGAG
>PVJS01055497.1:0-12633 GCA_004027185.1 Glis glis
ATTGAACCCAGGGGCATTCTACCTCCAAGCTACACCCCCAGCCCTATTTTTTATTCTTTATTTTGAAACAGGGTCTCACTAAGTTGCGGAGGGTCTCACTAAGTTGTGGAGGGCCTCACTAAGTAGCTGAGGCTGGCCACGAACCCGAATCCTCCAGTCTCAGCCTCCCAAGTACTGGGATTACAGGTATGTGCCACCATGCCCAGATAGTTATATATACTTTTGAGAGTACATTTCATTCACTTGATTGAGAATTTATTGATTATAATTTATGTGCCTATCCTCGTGTTAGAAGATGAGTGGAAGTTGCCCCCTGCCTTTGATGAGAAGACTTTTTTTTACTGTACTGAGGATTGAACACAGGGCCTTGTACATGTTAGTCAAGTACTCTACCACTGAGCTACATCCTTGGCCCTTTTATTTTTTAAGATTTTGAGACAGGGTCTCACTAAACTGTCTAGGCTGGCATGGAACTTGCAGTCCTCCTGCTTCAGCCTCCCAAGTAGCTGGAATTACAGGAGTGCACCGCCACGCCTGGCTGTGTAGTACTTTTTTGTTCTTCTGAAGCGAGCACCCAAGATATAATTCCAATAGTTAGGACATCATTTTGCCTGAGAAATTTATAAAAATAATTTTGATAAGCTAGAATAATTCACGGGCAGTGGCAATGACTAATGTGTTCTCTTTTCACCCCAGTGACTTTCTTATTTTTGATGTGCTTTTATTGGTGCATTATAGTCTCACATTACAGTGGACATCAATTTGATAGTAACATACATGCACACAGCTTTTGGTGTCCCCCCACCTCCCCCCTCACCCCAGTGACTTTCTAGATTTTATATATTAGAATCTACCCCCTGAAAAAGTCATTCTTCTTTGTAAGAAGAGCATCAACCATCCATTGTCACCTTTATTTTTATCTTTTTAAAAAATTACTTTATTGGTGCATTGTAATCATACGCCATAGTGAGGTTCCATGTGTTAAAAACATACATGTACACAGCTCTTTGTGTATTTCCCTCCTCTTCCTACCCCTCCCTCCTCCCTCCTCCCTCCTCCCTCCTTCCCTTCTTCCTCCCGACACGTTAGTGAGGTTGGTTGTGATACCTTCATATATTGCCAGAGTATTATTTGAACTGTTTCCTTCTTCAGTCCTCCCTCTTCCCCTCACTAACTGTCTTCCCTAACCCCCTTTAACTACTCTCTAGGTATCTCTTTGCATTATTTAAAGTCCCTTATGTTTCCTATTTTCTCTCTAGCTTCCACGTAGAGGAGAGAAGGAATAATCAGTCCTGAAACATCATGAGTAGGTAGAACGTAATGATCTGAATTAAAAACCTCTCTGAAAACCGGAGGAAAAAGAAACCACCCAGTGTGCTCACATAGGTTCCCAAGGGACTTTTTGGTTGGCTATGCTGTGAAATCCTTGAGGTTTCATCATAGATCTTGTCTCATTTTCCTGTTACAAAATGGGGTTTCAGCATCGTTTTTTCTTATCTGCTTTCAGATCACAGAACTGTGTGGTGCAAAGCGGGTTGGTTATTTTGGTCCAACACAGTTTTACGTTGCCCTGAAATTAATTGCCGCAGCACAGTCTGGCCTCCCTGTTCGGATAGAGAGTATTAAATGTGGTGAGTATCTCACATTTTATACGTTTTATTGTCCAGGACAGGTTTCTTGTTTATGAGAACCATTTTTAGTGGGTTTAAGGCCTGTTCTGTAAGCTTTTATGAACCCTCTTCTCATTTCCTCCAGCTCCTCTGTAAAATAAAATAAGAAGACTTAGCAGGTGGCTTAGTTTCTTTTTAAATGGGGAAACATTCCGAGAGTGACCTGAGATTAGTTCCTTTTAACTGACTTGCAGTTAAAATAGATTTTGTTTTTTCGCAGGATGAGATTGGGGCAGGAATTCTAGAGCCTATGGCAAAATAATAACAGTTTAATTTTCCACTTGAGGTACCTATAATGTCATTTAAGACTCGGCTAGGGATTAGGGGTGGAGTCACAGGGGAGTTGAGCGGAATTGTCCCTTTTCTCTCTCTTCCATTCCTTCCAGTCATATTAGATATGCTCATCCTTTAATTTCTAGTTCATGAAGCACTGTTCTGATGACTGTTAAGTACTTGGGGCTAGCCAGGCATGGCGGCGCATGCCTGTAATTGCAGTACTTGGGAGACTGAGATGGGAGGATCGCAGGTTTGAGGACAGCCTCAGCCACTTATCGAGGCTCTCATAAACTTAGCGAAACCCCGTTTCCAAATAAAAAATAAAATAGGGCTGGGGGTGTAGTTCGGAGGTAGAATGCCTCTGGGTTCAATCCTCAGTACCACAAAAAATTATTATTATTATTTTTTTTTGCAGTACCAGGGATTGAACCCAGAGGCGTTCTACCTCTGCGCTACACCCCCGGCCCTATTTTTTATACTTTATTTTGAAACCGGGTCTCACGAAGTTGCGGAGGGCCTCACTAAGGAGAGAGAAAGAGAGAGAGGGAGAGAGAGAGAGAGAGAGAGAGAGAGCGAGCTGAGGCAGCTGAGGCTGGCCGCGAACCTGGATCCTCCGGTCTCCGCCTCCCAAAGTACTGGGATTACAAGCGTGCGCCACCACGCCCGGCCAAAAAATTATTAAAAAAAGTACTTTGGGGCTACCAAATTTTGACTGAATGAATCTACCTTCTCAGGGTTCTGATGTAATATCTTGCCACCCCTGGCCCCAGCCTACTGTATGCTTGAGCTCTTTCCATGACTTAAACAAAAAGCAAAGCCCCAAACAATAGGCATTATTTTTACTGACTCAGTAGAAGTTTAAAAGTCCATGTGAGCTGGGCGTGGTGGCGCACGCTTGTAATCCCAGTACTTGGGAGGCGGAGACCGGAGGATCCGGGTTCGCGGCCAGCCTCAGCTACTTAGTGAGGCCCTCCACAACTTCATGAGACCCTGTTTCAAAATAAAGTATAAAAAATAGGGCCGGGGGTATAGCTCGGAGGTAGAACGCCCCTGTGTTCAATCCCCAGTACCGCAAAAAAGAAGTCTATGTGAAGAAGGTGATTATTGGAAGAATGCACGGAGGTCCTCTGATAATTCACAGTGATATAAATTACTTTCATATGTCTACACAGTTAAGCAGAAACAGTTTTCTTCTCTTTATTTTGAGATAAAAATTACTCTCCTTTTCACTCTTGTCCTGTCAAGATAGTGGTGGACAGTTTAGTGGGTTCAGGATTTATGGTTAGTCCATAGAGACCCTGCGGGACAATTCAAATATCTGAGAAGATTACCATGTCTGGCTATGGGAGACAAAGCCCTTTGGACTAACCATCAGGGGGCCACAGTCATCTTACTAATCTTTCTCAAGGGCTTAGAGTATGCCAGGTACTGTCTTACTTAATCCTCACAGCACCCCACTAGATTAGGTACAATGCTTGCGTGAATTTGCATTACTTAGGATAAGTTGTGATAACACACACCATTGAGATCTCAGTGCCTTCACTAGACAAAGGTTCTCGTGCCTCTTTGCAATGGGTCAGGGTGACTTTTCAGGGCATCTGCCCTCTGTGTGGTGGCTTGGTGATCCTGGTTGCTTTACCTGATGGTGCCTCCAACACAATACCTGCTCCCACAATTGACACAACAGGGCAAGAGTTCGTCACCCTAGCAGTTCAATTCTTTTGGCCGGTATGTGGCTCATGTTACTGCTGCTCAGGGTGCATTGGCTTAGCGAAGCACATGGACATGCTTCACTGCAGAGCAGACTAGGGGAACACAATTCTTTCATGTGCCTGCAAGGAGAGGAGAACTGGTTACAGCTGAACACTGTGAGTCTCTACTGGGGTGCTACTATTGTTTCTGTCTTAGAGATGTGGGGTTAAAGTTTGAGGAGTTTAGTAACTTACTTAGGGACACCCAGGATTAGTATAGTTTGGAGCCAGGAGCTCTGCCTTCAGTCTCTGTGCTCTTTTTTGTTTTGTTTTTTTGGTATTGGGGATTGAACCCAGGGGCATTCTACTTCCGAGCTACACCCCCAGCCCTATTTTTTCTTCTTTATTTTGAAACAGGGTCTCACTAAGTTGCGGAGGGCCTCACTAAGTAGCTGAGATTGGCCGTGAACCTGCGATCTTCCTGTCTCAGCCTCCCAAGTACTGGGATTACAAGTGTGCACCACTATGCCCAGCCCGGTACTCTTAATTGCTATGCAAAATAGCTTCTTTTCTATTCCTCTTTCCTAATCATGAAATAATTTCTAATCTTTAATCATGAAATATTTTCCAAATGGTAAAACTATTAGACCCCAAAGTCATGTATGTCTTGGTATTACAGAATGTGGTTATTTGACATAGGTTTCTTCATGGAGCATCGTTTCATCAGCTGGCTTGGTATTCATTGCTACAAGTCTGCTGCAAGCAGTCTGCTGATAACATTAGTCAAATATCTGTTATCAGCAGTCACTGGCTTTGATGGTTGAAAGTTACACCACATTGAATTTGGGTTTTTGCAGGCACCATTGTATATGGTCATTAAGCTTTATTGTAGTATTTTCCAACTTTACTTTCTGGGAAAGTAAGAGATGCTTTGTTTTATACAAGAATAAACTTCTGACACTGTTTTTTTTTTTTTTGCAGTACTAGGGATTGAACCCAGGGGCATTCTACCTCTGAGCTACACCCCCAGCCATATTTTTTTAAACTTTTTATTTTGAAACAGGGTCTCGCAAAGTTGTAGAGGGCCTCACTAAGTAGCTGAGGCTGGCTGCGAACCTGTGATCCTCTGGTCTCAGCCTCCCAAGTACTGGGATTACAAGCGTGCACCACCACGCCCAGCTCTTCTGACACTTTTGTTGCAAATTTAAATTAGGCTTAAGTCTTTTACCTGATTTGTGCCCAGATCTACTGCTTAATTTCCCAGGGACTGGGGGAATTGTCAAAGCTATCAACTGCATGAAGTATTAATACCTTCTCACAAATATAAGGCTTTCTTGTTGTATTTTATAAACACTGATGCTACCTTCTTTCCTCTGAGGGATTAAGCATACATAGAGTTAATTCTGAATTGTCTTCCTTCATTTAAAGATTTATTAGTTATTTGCAGTCAGCATATTTTGAGTAAGAATGAGGACAAGATTGGGCCAAACTTTGAGCTGCCACTTAGAATTTTCCAGTTTGTTGCTTGCAATCCATTAGCTAAATGTTTGATGATATAAATCTTGAAGGCCAAAGAGAATGCTCTGAGAGGACCAAATCTGAAATTCTGTGGTAGCCCTGTCACACCCAGAAGTCACACCCACAGAGCTGTGAATGGGTACCCTTATTTTAGGAATGATATGCACCTTCATGTATATGTGTGTTAACCTTTCCCATTTTGGTGAACGCCACCACCATCTCCAGACACTCATGCCAGAGATCCAGAAGTGATCCTGGATTCCGTCTTTTCCCTCACTCTCCAATATATCAAAAGTCCTGGCAGTGTGGCTCAGTCTCACTGTCTGTTGCATCCTCTTCTTTGTCCCCACTGGACCCCAGGTCTCCGTCCAGCATTTAACTGGTGTAATGGTTTGGAATGTTCCCATAGCCCTCATGGAAACAAGGTAGCAATGTTGGAAGTGGGGCTTGGTTGCTAAGGAGGGGTCCCTGGGGGTGTGGCCTCAGGGATGATATAAGGTCCTCTCCTCCCTTGCTTTCTCTCTTGCTTCTGGCCTCCACAATTTGAGAGCAGAGCTTTGCATGCTCTCTCTCTCCACTTCCCACCGCCATGCCCTGAGCTTCGGACCCTGACCTCACATGGACTGAACCCAGAATCTCTAGAAAACTGTGAGCAAATAAATCTTCCTTCCTCTGAGTTGTGTGGTCAGCCATTTTGGATTACAGCAGTGAGAATGTTGACCGAGACACCTGGATAGCACAATGGTTTTGTCATTGGTTCTCTAACTTCCTTTCTTCTCTACTTCTATCTCATTTCCCACTTCAGAAATAGCAATTTTTTTTCAAAATGAACATCATATAATTTCATCTCCTCCTTAAAACCCTGCAGTCGTTTGCCTATTGTACATAGTACAGGATTCAAAGTCTCTGAACTGATCTGTAAGACACTGCATAATCTAGTCCCTGTCTACTGTTCTAATATTATAGCTCTTCTCCTCACTTGTACTTTGTCCCTTAGCCTTATGGCCTGCTAGCCATTTCTGGATGATCTATTTCCTGCTTCAGGGTATATCTCCATATTATTTTGAGGTCTTATATTCCTAGGAGTCTGTCCTTTTTGTCTGCTTCCTATGGTTGTCTTTTTCTCATCCTTCAGGATTCCAAGACTGCCCCCATTATCCTATCTCAAGTAGGTCTTGTCAAATTAATTCATTAATTATAGGACTAACATATGATAAAACTGGTTTTAGGAAGTGTAGAGAGTCAGAGGTATTTATAGTCCTATCAACAAAGGATGTTAGAATAGGATTATTCAATTACATATGAAACAGATTAATGCTGCATGGTGCAATAAAAGTGCAACTTGGTTATTGTACTTTTTTCCAAGATGAAATTCATTTGCATTGCTATTTAATAAGAGTTACTTGTTAGCTAACAGCTTTCCACAAGTCAATATCCACCCTTTCAGACTTATAAAATGCCTAATCAAGAGTAAATATTAAACCACAACAAATGTACATGTTCCTAGGGGGTTAGGTAATCCTTGGGTGTGTCTGATACTGTTTCTACAGGACAGTCCCTTCCCTACATTGTTCTCTCTCAGCATCTGTTTCCTTATAGCACTTATCAGAGTTTGTAAATATTCCTTACAGGTTTGACTAAATTTTTGTCTGTCTTCTTTACTGACCTGTAAGTTTGCCTAAAGGGAAGGGAAGAGGATCTAATAGCTATTACACTGTGGGGCATTGTAGGTACTCAGCACATGTTGGTTGAATGAATGAATGAATGAATGAAGACCTGCATGTTGATGCATGGGAAGGGTGTCTTAATTATCTGTCACTCTTTTAAATTATAATTATTAACACATATTAATTATACAAATTAATAATAATTAATCTTCTGCATATCCTGGCCCATGTACAAAATATAACATCTTTTTTTTATTATAACCACTCTGATTGGGGTGAGATGGAATCTCAGTGTAGTTTTGGTTTGCATTTCCCTGATGGCTAAAGATATTGAGTATATTTTCATGTATCTATTGGCCATTTATATTTTTTTCTTTAGAGAAGTATATTTTCAGACTATTTGCCCATTTTTGGATTGGATTACTTGTTCTTTTGTTAAGTTTTCTTGAGTTCTTTATATATTCTGGATATTAACCCTCTGTCAGATGAATAGCAGGCAAAGATTTTCTTCCATTCTGTGGTTGTTTCTTTACTATGTTGATTGTTTCTTTTGCCACGCAGAAGGTTTTTAATTTGATGTAATCCCATTTGTCAATTCTTACTTTTGTTTCCTGAGCCGTTGGAGTCCTATTTGGGAAATCATTGCCAATATCTTGAAGTGCTTCCCCTATGTTTCCTAATAGTAGTTTCAATGTTTCAGGTCTTACATTAGGTCTTCGATCCATTTTGAGTGGATTTTTCTTCAGAGTGAGTGATAAGGGTCTAGTTTCAGTCTTCTACATGTGGATATGCAATTTCCCCACCACCATGTGAGGAAAAGACTGTCTTTTCTACAATGTATATTATTTAGGTATATTTTGAGGCTATTGTGAATGGGATTGCTTTCTTAAACCCTCAGCCTATGGCTCTTCTTCCTCCGATATGCCAATTATTTGGACATTTGATCAT
Organism: Glis glis; assembly: GCA_004027185.1. Classification (NCBI taxonomy): domain Eukaryota; kingdom Metazoa; phylum Chordata; class Mammalia; order Rodentia; family Gliridae; genus Glis; species Glis glis. The sequence goes on from PVJS01055497.1 coordinate 7,771, forward strand.
TTAATGGTATCCCAGAGATCTTGTATGTTCTTTTCATTCTTTCTTATTTTCTTTATTCCTGTCTGAATATACTAGTTTGGCAGACTTGTCTTCAAGTTCCAGTATTCTTTTTTCTGCTTGAATTAGGCTATTGTTGAGATTTTCAACTGAGTTTTTAATTGGACTTACTGAGCTTTTCCAAGATTTCAATTGATTCTTTTTCAAAATCTCTATCTCTTTATTGAAGTGCTCATTCATATCCTGCATTGTTTTCCTAATTCATTCAGCTGTTTATTTTTATTATCTTGCATTTCATTGGACTTTTAAAAAAATCATTCTTCTGAATTCTTTGTCTGATATTGTAGTCACTGAGATATCTTTGGCATCCATTACTGTGGAGTTACAAACTTTTGGAGGTGTCATGTTGCCTTGTTTATTCATATTTCTTGTGTTTCTATGATGAGATTTACACATCTGTCAGGATGGATAGTTCTTCCATTTTTATGTGAGAGCTTTCTTTCTTTTTATTGTGGCATTGAGGATTGAACCCAGGGGCATTCTACCTCTGAGCTACACCCCCAGTCCTATTTTTAGTCTTTATTTTGAAACAGGGTCTCATTAAGTTGTGGAGGGCCTCACTGAGTAGCTGAGGCTGACCACGAACCTGGGATCCTCCTGTCTTAGCCTCCCAAGTACTGGGATTACAAACGCATGCCACCATGCCTGGCTTATGTGAGAGGTTTCTTAGTAAGCCACCTTCTCTTGACAGCGTTTCCTGGGATATCAGTTTATTGTGTAGTGTTGAGTTTCATTCCAATTGGACTTTGTAGTGTAGCTTCCCCGTGGCTTTTTTGGCTGTGATTAGAGGGTTTTGGCACAGTGCATACTGTGTCAGAGCCAGAATGACTCACTTTCTCTACAGGTCTCGCCAGAGTGGGGTCCCCCTTGTAGTTCAGGCAGGTGTGCTATAGACAACAGCATGTGCGGGGTGCACCCTCTTGATTATTCCTGCAATGGGAATGGAAGCTCCTATGAGGCGTTGGGGGTTTCCTTGGATTCTACTAGCACTGGCTCTGCTACTTGAAAGCCAGTCTTTTACTGGGTGTTGCAATTGTGGTTATGGGCCTGGAGCTTTTATCTTCTATTTTGAGACTGGTGCAGTTCTAGTTGTTTCATGGCTCCGGAGAGGCAGGGCCAGGGATCACAGCTCCCCTTCTGTGGCACTTACGCCTTAAGTTGGGGTATCTGCCAAGGTTTGAGCAGGACTAGGTTGTGACTGGAGCAAGGTGCAATTCTTCTTGGTTGGTCTGGGAGTGGAACTTAGTGGCAGAGTACTCATCCAACATGCTTCAAGTGCTGGACTCTATCCCCAGCACTACAAAGAAAGATGAGGAAGCCGGGCGTGGTGGCGCACGCTTGTAATCCCAGTACTTTGGGAGGCGGAGACCGGAGGATTCGGGTTCGCGGCCAGCCTCAGCTCTCTCTCTCTCTCTCTCCCTGTCTCTCTCTCTCTCTCTACTTAGTGAGGCCCTCCACAACTTCGTGAGACCCGGTTTCAAAATAAAGTATAAAAAATAGGGCAGGGGTTTAGCGCGGAGGTAGAATGCCCCTGGGTTCAATGCCCGGTACCCCCCCAAAAAAAAGAAAGATGAGGAAAAAAGGAATAAAAAAGATAAAGAAACCAAGCAAAAATCAGAGAGAAACACAGAAAGTTCCATGTGCATGTATGTTCCTATCACTCAGAACCTCATTATGATGCATAATTCCAATGCACCAATAAAAGTATATTAAAATCAGATAAAAACAATAACAGCCATACTAACACCAAATGAAAAGAAGGGATGGTGGGGGGGAATAATGTAGAACAAATTTAAAAATTTTAAAATAATAAAAATAAAACTTAATAAAAGAAAAAATAGGAGAAAATTTAAAAATCAATGAAAGGAAAAAGAAAAAAGATAAGAGAGAAGAAGAAAAGAGAAAACAAATATAAGAAGCTATAATAAAATATTAATAAATTAAATAAAATTTTCCTCTCTGTGGAGTTACTTGAACAAGCAGGCAAGACTGGATACGTGCAGCCTTTGCCCATCAACGTTTCTCTTTGTGTCTTCTTGGGATGTGCATTCATTGGATGAGCAAACGCTGGAAGTTAGTCCCCCCCTTTTTTTTCCTTTGTAGTGCTCCTCAGGTGACTAGAGAGAGTGATTTGTGACTGAGTTCAATTGGAGTACATGTTCACTGCCTTGCATGCTGGAACAAGCTTGGGCAGAATAAAGAGCTCCCCAGATAAAGATTCTCTCTGGAACTATTTGGGTTGCAGGTAGACACCAATGCCATTGTGTTTAGGTAAGGAGCCAGTTCGATATGCAGAACTCCCTAATGATTCTCTGTGGAGGTTTTCGTGCTGTGCACTTGGAGGGCAGGGGTAAGAACAGCTCTGTAGCATGACCCTATATACCCCCGAGGGCAGAGAGAGGCTATGGAGTCTCAAGGATATGTGCTGGGGGGATGGTGGTGGGTTCTGCATGGTCCACTGCCTTCAATTCTGTTGTTCCCAGCCCAGGCTCTTGTGTGCAGTCACATACTCCCAGCCTCTGATAGCTGGCCTGTCAAAGTGCTGATTCTTAAGGGAAATGCCTTCCATTCCCCTGTGCACCAAAGTTCCATCTCCCACTGCCTAGAACTCTCAGTGGGTTTGTTGAGTCTCTCCTGGGGTTGCACTGACTCCAGCCACTGCCACCGCCCACTGACTCAGAGCAGTGATATTGTTTCAGTATCCCAGGGACAGGAAAATGCTGGCGACTTTGCCTCCCAAAGCAGTAAACTGAGACAATAGGGCCCTTCTCAAGATAGCTCCTAGTTGTAGCACCCCAAGAATATGCTAGAAAGTGCAGAGAACTTCTCTAGAGCCATTCACCATGCAAATCCCAGGTTTCTTGACTGTTTGGACTATATTTCACCAGGGTGTTGAATCTTGGGCCAGTGGTGTTCACTGGGAGTCTCCCTCTTTCACCTCTACCCCCTGGGAAGGGGCAATCCCCCTCCCTCTGTCATGCTTCCACTATTGGTACCCTGGCTGTTTCACCCTCTAGTCCACTATCCAGTGACTCTGGGTTTCTTCAAGTCTCTGTCCACCATTGAAATCCAATGTGTTCCCAAGGTCATAAACCTCAATAAGTACCTACACTCCAGTTATTTAAGTTCTTTCTCTTTTTGGTACTGGGGATTGAACCCGGGGGCTACCTCTGAGCTACACCCGAGCCCCATTTTATTTTTATTTTGAAACAGGGTCTCACTAAGTTGTGGCAGGCCTCACTAAGTTGCCGAGGCTGGCTGCGAACCCGTGATCCTCTTGTCTCAGCCTTCCTAGTATTGGGATTACAGGCATGTGCCACGACACCAGGCTCAGTTATTTAAATTCTGTCTTGTGCAGAAGCAGGCAAGTGCTGTGTGCCTCTAATTCACCATCTTGGGGAAGGTCTTATCTCTTTAAGCTAAAACAATAGAAATTCATATTCCCTGGAACTCCTAGAAGGACCTTTGCACAAGTCCTTCCAGTGCCTGCCATCTGTCTCAGGTCCTGGTTCCCAACCTTGTCTGCCCTTGAGAATCACTGGGAGAACTTTAAATACAAAATAATAAATACAGGTGCCTGGATTCACCTTCAGAAATTGTCATTAAATTCATATGGGGTCAAGTCTGAGTATCAGGATTCTTAAGAGTTTCCCCAGGTGATTCTTATATAAAGCCAAGGTTGAAAATGACTTCTCGCCAAAGCTGTGTTGAGCGTTTTCAAGAGCTTTGCCTAAACGGAGAGTATATATTTGGTCACACTGGCATGCAAAGTGCATCATTTAAGGGGGGCACTTATTCTTAAGGTTGTGCAAGTGCTGACTTGGCATTTGCATGACCCTGAGAGCGAATGCCTCCTTAAATGTTGGCAATAGACATCTCTGTAGCCTCACTTTAGTTGGAGCTGGAGTTAAATAGATGGTAAAACAGCTGACTTGAAGGATGGAAGAAAGGGGGTCAAAAATTGAGGACCAGATAGAATTCCTGATGCAGAAACCATGTGGCAAACATTTGTCCTGGGTGCTGCTGTTACCTTTCCTCTTTCTGGGGACTGGCCTTGAGCATGTGTGAGGACTGAGGGAAGGTTTGGCAGGAGCTAGAGTAGGATGTCTAATCTTTTGTGTGCCATGAACCCTTTGGAAGCCTATAGACACCTTCTTAGAATAATATTTTTTGAGTGTTTTTGGTGCTGGGGATGGAACCCAGGTCCTTGGGCATTATAATCACATGCTCTGCCACTGTGCTACACCCCCAGCCCAGAATAATATTTGAAGTATATACAAAGGCATAAGATTATAAAGGAAACCAATTATATTGAAATAACCACCAGATGTTTAAAAGGAATTGTTATAATAGTAATAAGCATGCTTCTTTATTAATGCATTAAGTAAATGATCTAGCAGTATACGAAATAAGTATGGTTAGTTTCAGAGTACTAATGAGTATAAATAATATGTCAAGATAATTACTTGTCAACAACTGGTGGGGTGCAGTGGCTCACACCTGTAATCCCTGCTGCTTGGGAGACTGAAGCAGGAGTACAACAAGTTGGAGGCCAGCCTCAGCAATTTGGTGAGACCCTGTCTCAAAATACAAAAATAAAAAGGAGTTGGAAGCCAGGCAGGGTGGCGCACGCTTGTAATCCCAGTACTTGGGAGGCTGAGACAGGAGGATGGCGGGTTCTCAGCCAGCCTCAGCTACTTAGTGAGGCCCTCCACAACTTAGTGAGACCCTGTTTCAAAATAAAGAATAAAAAATAGGGCTGGGAATGTAACTCAGAGGTAGAATGCCCCTGGGTTCAATCCCCAG
>PVJS01055498.1:0-12633 GCA_004027185.1 Glis glis
TGTGTGTGTGTGTGTGTGTGTGTGTGTGTGTGTGTGTGTGGTGCTGGGGATTGAACCCAGAGGAATTCTACAACAGAGGTACACCTCCAGCCTTTTTTTTAATCTTTGTTTTGAAACAGGGTCTCTCTCTGTTGTTGAGAGTCTCACTAAGTTGCTAAGGCTGGTCTTGAACCTGTGATCTTCCCATCTCAGCCTCCCAAGTACTGGGATTACAGGCTTGTGCCACTACCCTGGCTGCTATTCATTTTTTTTTCTTTTTTGGTACTGAGGTTGAACCCAGGGGCATTCTACCTCTAAGCTACACCCCTGGCCCTTTTTATATTTTTTATTTTGAAATAGGGTCTCACTAAGTTGCTGAGGCTGGCCTTGAACCTGAGATCCTCCTGTCTCAGCCTCCCGAGTACTGAGATTACAAGCAAGCACACCCGCTTGCTTCTTAAAATCCTTTGTGACCTCTTTCCTCTTCCCCCAGGTGCCTCTAGGCCCTGCCCCTAAGTGTCTCCCAAGCACAGACCTTGTCAAAGAACAAAATTAAAGCAGACAGTGTAATAACCTTACTCGTTTTTCTTTGCAATTCTAGCATCCGACCCCACTTTATTCCACGAGATAGAAAGAGTGTCCCAACCTGCTGAGCAGAAGAAGTTGACTTTCTAGACAGAGAGGGGCCAAAGAAAGCAGCACAAATAACAAAAACTGGATTGGTTATTTCAAAGTGACGTTCCCTGTAAGGGAGACAAAACAATAACCAATTGGTTGACATAAGGTTACTTCCGGTTACTTTCTTTTTTTAAGGTTTAAAGCTGAGAGAACTTGTTCATCATCATCATGCCAATTGAAACTGGCCTGTTGGGGAAACTTGGTTTGTTATCTCTTTCTCCTGAGGTCAGATAACTTAGTTGACACTAACAGTTCAGTGACTTGGGGCTCTAGTATGAGTGACTCCATTGTGATTTCAGTCTGATCTCTAGGGGCCTAGTGCAGCAGCGTATTCCAAAACAATGACCTCCTGTAGTTTTATTTTTTTTTATTTTTATTTTTTTGTGGTACTGGGGATGGAACCCAGGGGCATTTTACCTCTGAGCTACATCCCCAGCCCTATTTTTTATTCTTTATTTTGAAACAGGGTCTCACTAAGTTGCGGAGGGCCTCACTAAGTAGTTGAGGCTGGCTGCGAACCTGGATCCTCCGGTCTCAGCCTCCCGAGTACTGGGATTACAAGCGTGCGCCACCACGCCCGGCCTGTAGTTTTTATTTTATTCAACAGTGTTCATCCTTGATTTGCCACCCCTCCCCTCTCTCACACACACACATACTGCCCACACCCAGTCGTCCCTTAAGCCCGGTCAGGTTTTATTTTATTTGGTGGTACTGGGGATTGAACCCAGGGGCATTCTACCATCTGAGCTACACCCCCAGCCCTGTTTTATTTTTTATTTTGAAATAGGGTCTTGCTAAGTTACTGATGGTCTTGCTAAATTCCTGAGGCTGGCCTCGAACCTGTGATCCTCCTATCTCAGCCTCCCAAGTACTGGGATTACAGGCGTGCACCACCACACCCGGCTCCTTGTCAGGTTTCAGCGCCTGACTCCTTCTCTCCTGGGTCCCTTCCTCTCTGTCCCCACTCTAGTGCTGCCGTGTCCCCAGCCTCAGGGCCCGCCTCATTCTCATCTGACAGCGGAAAAGGCGCCTCTTCATTTTCCCACCTCCGCCTTCAAGTCTTCTAGGCTCCTGGGGGTCTGTAGGATGAAACCTCCACTCTGCATCACAAAATGCCAGAGCCTGCTCTGTCACCTCTCCTCTGTCACCTCTCCTCTGTCACCTCTCTTCTTGCCATCCACTGTATCCTCACCAGACTACACACTTTTGTGTGTATGTGTGGTGCTGGGGATTGAACCCAGGGGCATTTCACCTCTGAGCTACACCTCCAGCCCTATTTTATTTTTTATTTTGAAACAGGGTCTCACTAAGTTGCGGAGGGCCTCACCAAGTAGCTGAGGCTGGCCGTGAACCCGGATCCTCCGGTCTCAGCCTCCCAAGTACTGGGATTACAAGCGTGCGCCACCATGCCCGTCTGACCACCCATTCTTTCCTGAACAAGACTGTTCCCTTTCCAGGGACCAGGGACATAGCGCCGGGCCTAATGTGAAATGCTTGCTAACATGGTTTTGGGAATAAATTCATGTGTGCTTTTGATGAAAAAGGCTGACTATCAATTTTTAAAGCTTTCTCCCTATACCTTTTCAGATCTAACTGGTAGAGTATGTCAAAGATGTATACAAATAATTCAAGATAAGTTCCGGAAAGTAAACGAAGAAATTTTGCACCTAAACAATGCAAATGAATGCCTTACCCTTAAGCTAAGTGTAAGCAAAGACACAGAGAAAAAATTAAAATTAAAACTTAAGCAAATGGAAAAAGGCATCGGAAGGCAGAAAGAGGCTGAGAAAGCACCCTCTCTGGAAGGTGGGGACAAGTGCACGGTTCTTATATTAAAGAATGAGGATGGCTTGGCTCATTTTATTATTGATTTTGATGGTTACTATTTCATGTTGTATATTTGTTGATATTTATGAGGGTAATCTATGTTTGTTTGTTTGTTTTTTTGTTGTAGTTGTTGTTTTGTGACACTGAGGACTGAACCCAGGGGCACTCTACCTCGGAGCTACACCCCCAACCCTTTTTTGCCAACCTTAAATTGAACCACTTCCCTTTCCCTTGTTGATGTACAGAGCCTCTTTACATATTAAGAATTTTTAGTGTTTATCATGTATATACTATTTTCTTAGTTTCTTGATAATTCAACTAGAGCTTTAGGATGTTTTCCTTTCCTGAGAGTCTCTCTTGCTGAGGCTGTCCTCGAACCTGCGATCCTCCTGTCTCAGCCTCCCAAGTACTGGGATTATAAGCGTGCACCACCACGCCCGGCTGTAATAGTATATTGATATTATGTGGGAAGGTTATTATTCCTAACAAATTTTCCATTTAGTCTGTATAATTTTCAAGGCACATCTGAATAAGTGACTTTTTTCCAACTTAAAATTTTAGCCAGGTGTGGTGACAAATGCTTGTAATCCTAGTACTTGGGAGGCTGAGACAGGAGGATCGCAGGTTTGAAGACAGCCTCAGCATGTAGTGAGACTCTCATCAACCTAGTGAGACCCTGTTTCAAAATAAAAATAAAACAGGACTGGGGGTGTAGCTCAGAGGCAGAATGCCCCTGGGTTCGATCCCCAGTACCAAAAAAAATTTTTTTGTGTTATTGTACATGCAAAAACTTCCAAAACAATCTTAACTATTCAGTGTTAAAGAGCTTTTAAAAGCCGGGTGTGGTGGCGCACGCTTGTAATCCCAGTACTTGGGAGGCTGAGACCGGAGGATCTGGGTTCGTGGCCAGCCTCAGCTGCTTAGTGAGGCACTTTGCAACTTAGTGAGACCCTGTTTCAAAATAAAGAATCTCTAGTACCAAAAAAAAAAGAGCTTTTGAACTTTTTTTTTCCCCACGATACTGAGAATGGAACCCAGGGGCATTTTACCTCTAAGCTACACCTCCCCCGCCAGCCCTATTTTATTTTTTATTTTGAAACAGGGTCTCACTAAGTTGCTGAGAGCCTCACTAAGTAGCTGAGGCTGGCCGCGAACCTGCGATCCTCCTGTCTCAGCCTCCCAAGTACTGGGATGACAAGCGTGCGCCACCATGCCTGGCACTTTTTGACTTTTATTCACATACTTTATATATATGTAACTTACATATAAAAATTATTTTAAGACAGGCATGGTGGCGCATGCCTGTAATCTCAGTAATTGAGAGGCTGAGACATGAGATTAGAAGGTTCGTGGCCAGCCTCAGCAACTTAGCAAGATCCTGTTTCAAAATAAAAAATAAAATAGGCCGGGTATGGTGGCGCATGCTTGTAATCCCAGTACTTGGGAGGCAGAGACCGGAGGATCCGGGTTCGCCGCCAGCCTCAGCTACTTAGTGAGGCCCTCCGCAACTTCGTGAGACCCGGTTTCAAAATAAAGAATAAAAAACAGGGCTGGGGGTGTAGCTTGGAGGTAGAACGCCCCTGGGTTCAATCCCCGGTACCTCAAAAAATAAATAAATAAATAAATAAATAAATAAATAAATAAATAAATAAAAAATAAATAAAAAGTAGGGCTGGGGGTGTAGCTCAGAGGTAGAATGTCCCTGCATTCAATCCCTAGTACCAGCAAAAGAAATTATTTTATTTGTATATATGCAGCTCACTACTTCTGTGAGCCTAAAAGCGAACAAAAGGCAAATGATTAGCAATTTATATAAAATCTTGATAGATCTGATATAATTTATTACAGCATAATATACAGTTGATGTTTTCAGGAGTTGCTGCGTCTGAGTTGCTGTCTCTAAGGAAACACGCTCAAGAGCTGGTGGATGAGAACGACGGGCTGAAAATGACCGTCCACCGCTTGAATGTGGAACTGAGCCGCTATCAAACAAAATTCAGGCATCTGTCCAGCGAAGAGGTAATGTTTTCAATTCTGGAAAATCAGACTTTTTTTTTAGCCTTTACTGTTGAATCAATTTCTAGTTTTCAGGGAATCTTATTTATTATAATTTAGTATAAGAAGATGCATCCAGAGCACAGTCTTTCTAAAGACCGTTTTATTTCCTTTCTTCCTTCCCCATAATAAAGGCAATAAAGACCCTCTGTAAAACACTGGGATAATATAGAAGGTAAACGGTGGGAAGTCCGTCTCGGCTGTCCCATTCTCCATCCTGTTCCTTAGTGTTACAGCTCTTACTTATCAATACACAAACTTTTTTTTTTTTTTGCGGTACCAGGGATTGAACCCAGGGGCATTCTACCTCCGCACTACACCCCCGGCCCTACAACCTAGCGAGATCCTGTTTCAAAATAAAAAATAAAACAGGGCTGGAGTTGTAGCTCGGAGGTGGAATGCCCCTAGGTTCAATCCCCAGTACCACAAGCACACAAAAATAACTAAATAAATAAATGTAATTTTTTTTAAAAGGTCTGGGAGTGTAGCTCAGAGGTAGAATGCCTCTGAATTCAATCCCTGGCACCAAAAAACAAAAATTAAAAGAAAAAACACCCAATGCTTTTTCAAGAAAGACGCAAAAATCCAGACACTCAACAATGTAACATTCAAAGTCTAGCCCAATAGAAAAATTGCTGAATTGGATCCTTGATCAGAAAAGGGAAATAAGAGAAATAGATGAAATTTGGGGAATAGATGAAATTTGAAAATAGTCTGTTTAAAAATCGTATCTTATCAGTGTTGGATTCCTGATTTTTACAATGGTACGGTGGTCCAGTAAATGAATGTTTTGTTTTTAGGAAATATATACTGAAGTATTTAGAGGAAAGGGTGCATTACTCTCAAACATTTCAGAAATAATTTTTCTCATATATATACATACATGCATATGTAGAGATGGATGATGGCTGGTCTAGATTAAGAATATCTAAGACTTGGAACTTCAGAGGAAGTATATATACTTTATTTTGTCTTGTTTTGTTCTTAGAGTTTACATATTGAAGGCCTTCCATCAAAGGGCCCTATACCACCCTGGTTGGTAAGTGAAAGTTATTTAAATTTCAGTTTCCTATTTTTCTTGGCTGTATTTGCATAGTTAGTAAGAACCATTCCAAAATAATTGTGTTTTCTTGCCTTTAAAATTTTTGCTGGTTGTGTTTAGATGTAAGAAATATATGAACCAGCCGGGCGTGGTGGCGCACGCTTGTAATCCCAGTACTTTGGGAGGCAGAGACCGGAGGATCCGGGTTCGCGGCCAGCCTCAGCTCTCTCGCTCTCTCTCCCTGTCTCTCTCTCTCTCTCTCTCTACTTAGTGAGGCCCTCCGCAACTTTGTGAGACCCGGTTTCAAAATAAAGGATAAAAAATAGGGCCGGGGTGTAGCGCGGAGGTAGAACGCCCCTGGGTTCAATCCCCGGTACCACACAAAAAAAAAGAAATACGTGAACCATCTTTTACTCTGTTTTCTTCAGTTGGATGTAAAGTACCTTTCGCCATTGTTACTGGCTTATGAAGACAGAATGAAAGAGAAGGATGAACTCAACGCCATTCTTCAGGTAGGTTGGCAGATGTCTCCGAGAAACCAGATTTATAAAATTGGCAAAAACATTTTGAAGGTGAGTACGCCCAACACGTGGCAGATATTCAAATGTTTGTTAAAGGATGGAAAGGAGGAAAGAAGGAGTATGGAAGGGCAGGAGGGAGGGAAGGAAGAGAGAAGAAGGAAGGGAGGAAGGAAGGGAGTAATTGGCAGAGCTGAAGGGCTGGATAGGGGTGGGGGAGAGGTACGGAGGGACGGGTGCTGCCGCATCGGAAGCCATGGTCGCCTGGACGGGCAGCCCATGCAGGCCGGGATCGCGGGTACAGACAAGGCAGCAGTAAGAGGCTTTTCTTTTCTGGAACTTTGCAGCTGTCCTGCCTAACCCCCGTTAGACAGCTTAGACAGGACATTTGGGCAGACAGGGGAAGGTAATAAGCCAGAAGCGTTTTAGGCTAACTTAAGGGATTCTTAATTCCACGAAGAACTGAGTCCAGGGAAGTCCAATAATGAGGTGTTGGAAGTGGACAGGAGGTGAGGTTTATTCGTGTCTGCCATGTTCACCTCTGTGCCTGGGAATGACTTCCTGGCCACAGAGCTCACTCTGGCCGTGTCGGAGACCAGGCCTGGCTGTTACTCACGCATCCATGATTTTCCACGCGGCATACTTTGGGTTCCTCATTTAAGTGGCCAAATAGAGCTCTGGAATTGGAAGGATCCAGGGAGAATATGTGTTGGTTTTTATGAGATCCTGAGTGGAAAGGGTCCTTTAAGAGTCACCCAGCCTGTTGTCCTATGTAATGCAATTTGAATCCTTTTCTTCTAGCCGGGCATGGTGGTGAATGCCTGTCATCCCAGTACTTGGGAGGCTGAGACAGGAGGATCACAGGTTTGAGGCCAGCCTTGGCAACTTAGTGAGACCACAAAGGGCTGGGGGTGTAGCTTGGAGGTAGAATGCCCCTGGGTTTAATCTCCAGTACCACACATACACATACACATACACATACACATACATATACATATACAACAGCAAACTTCTAGACTTATTGTTGGACACTTAAAGAGCATGAATTAATCTTGGACTGCTTGATCAAAAATCCTAATAATATTACTATTTTGATACCCCTTCTTTTTTTTTTGCGGTACCAGGGATTGAACCCAGGGTTGTTCTACCTCTGTGCTACACCCCCGGCTCAATTTTTTTTTTTTATACTTTATTTTGAAACCGAGTCTCACGAAGTTGCAGAGGGCCTCACTAAGTAGAGAGAGAGAGAGAGAGAGAGAGAGAGAGACAGGGAGAGAGAAAAAGCAAGCTGAGGCTGGCCGTGAACCCGGATCCTCTGGTCTCCGCCTCCCAAAGTACTGGGATTACAAGCGTGTGCCACCACGCCCGGCTTGATGCCCCTTCTAAATCAGGGTTGACCCACTTTTTCTTTAAAGGACCAATTACACATTTCAGGCTTTATGGACCATGCAGTTTCAGTTTCTGTTTGCAGCTACTCAGCCCTGGGTTGTACTGTGTAAACACTGGTTGGGACTGTGCTGCCGGTGGGCTGCCAGCGTGTGTCTGGACAGAAGGTGAGAAGTGGGGGTTACTTGGCAGTGCCGTGTGAGATAAACAGGTGTGAGCATGCATGGCTGATACCTGGGAGAAGAACATTTCAGCACACCCCAGAGGGAACGTTGCCACCTAAGATTCTCACCCAAGGATGGCACCGGACACTGAAGCCACCAGGTGCTGGTGGAGAGACGCTGTGATGGAGAGGGCCCAGGGGAAGTGCCAGTAGACACAGATTGTTAGGAGCAGAAAACAGACTGAGCCACAGACTGACGACGCTGTGGGGACTGATGCCTCCACGTAGAGAGGCTCTGTCATGCCTGGCACGGGCAAGGAAGAGCCTGTACCAACCAGCCCTCCCTGCCCAAGCAACCTTTCACCAAGGATGAAAAGTTCTTCAGTTTATCCTCTATAAACAAAGAAAAAAAGCCTATAAACAAAGAAAAATTACAGTATTTGTGGGCCTCTATGCTTTTTTTCTATTGTCCTTTTAAGTTTTTCAAATATTTGGCAGTTATACAAAAATGTTATCAAATTAGAAATTGGAGATTTAGCCAGGCATGGTGGCGCACGCTTGTAATCCCAGTACTTTGGGAGGTGGAGACCGGAGGATCCCGGTTCGCGGCAAGCCTCAGCTCTCTCTCTCTCTCTCTCTCTCTCTCTCTCTCTCTCTCTCTCTCTCTCTCTCTCTCTCTCTCTCTCTCTCTCTCTCTACTTAGTGAGGCCCTCCGCAACTTCGTGAGACCCGGTTTCAAAATAAAAAGTATAAAAAATAGGGCCAGGGGTGTAGCGCGGAGGTAGAACGCCCCTGGGTTCAATCCCCGGTACCGCAAAAAAAAAAAAAAAAAAAATTGGAGATTTAAAACCCAGGGTTCTTTGTCCCTGTGCGCGGTGACATGGCATTGTCTCGTCTTCCCTCGCTAGACTGTCAGCTTTCTGAGGCATGCAGCCCTGGGACCCCGAGTTTAAGGCTGGTGCCAGCTTCGGACTTGGCCAGATGGCTCTTGACATTTGACCTTAGCCACAGCAACAGGCCTGGAGTTAAGAAATAGAGAAGTGAGAGGATGTGGGTTACAATTTACATGCATTTTATTTCAGGAGGAAATGAGAATGTTTAAGGTTCGAGTCCAAGAAGTGGTGAAAGAAAATGAAGAATTGCACCAAAAGTTAGAGAAGAGTAGCCTTGTGACCAGTGACGAATGGCAAGTGGTGCTGTGTTTCTGGTGTTCTGCTCGTTTAAAACACAAGATAATAAGGAATGCAATTACCTAGCACAAAAATACATTTTCTTAAAAGTATTTTAAGCGAAGCCGGGCGTGGCGGCGCACGCTTGTAATCCCAGTACTTGGGAGGCTGAGACCAGAGGATCCGGGTTCGCGGCCGGCCTCAGCTACTTAGTGAGGCCCTCCGCAACTTCGTGAGACCTGGTTTCAAAATAAAGAATAGAAAATAGGGCTGGGGGTGTAGCTCGGAGGTAGAATGCCCCTGGGTTCAATCCCCGGTACCACCAAAAAAAAATATATATGTATTTTAAGCGAGAGTTTCTAAGACATTAATAAAGTACAATAAAATCCTGGTAAACTCTTCTAAATTGTTTTCTGTTTTTGTCTTTGTGTGTGTGTATGTGGTACTAGGGATTGAACCCAGGGGCATTCTACCTCTGAAGTACATTCCCAGCCCTATTTTATATTTATTTTGAAACAGGATCTCGCTAGGTTGATGTGAGTCTCATTACTTGCTGAGGCTGTCCTTGAACCTGTGATCCTCCTGTCCTAGCCTCCCAAGTACTAGGATTACAGGTGTGCACCACCACAGCCAGCTCTAAATTGTTTTTTGTTGTTGTTGTTGTTGTTTTGCGGAACTGGGGATTGAACCCAGGGGCATTCTACCTCTGAGCTACACCCCCTGCCCTGTTTTTATTCTTTTTTTTTGAAACAGGATCTCACTAAGTTGCGGAGGGCCTCACTAAGTAGCTGAGGCTGGCCAAGAACCTGCGATCCTCCTGTCTCAGCCTCCCAAGTACTGGGATTACAAGCGTGTGCCACCACACCCAGCTAAATTGGTATTTTAAAGATGACTTCAAGATGGGTGTGGTGGTGCACACTTGTAATCCCAGTACTTAGGAGGCTGAGACAGGAGGATTGCAGGTTTGCGCCAGCCTCAGCAACTTAGTGAGGCCCTCCGCAACTTAGTGAGACCCTGTTTCAAAATAATAAAAAATAGGGCTGTGGATGTAGCTTGGAGGTAGAATGCCCTTGGGTTCCATCCCCAGTACCACACACACAAAAATAAAGATGATTTCAAAATAAAAAACAGAATAGGGCTAGGGTTGTAGCTCAGCCCCTGGATTCAATCCCCAATACCAAATAAATAAATAAATAAGGACTGAGGGTATAGCTCAAAGGTAGAATGCCTCTTGGTTCAATTCCTAGTACCAAATGCGCACGTGTGCTTAAGCACACATAAGGCCCTGGGTTCCATCCCCACACCAAAAGCAAAACTTAGCAGTCCATAATTCAAATTAATTGTGGTTCTTTTCCCCATTTAATACAAATGTCTGAATTTGCTGTGTTACTATAATGTATTTAATATGGAAATATGTCCAGATTTTTTTTTTTTTTTGCGGTACTGGGGATGGAACCCAAGGGCATTCTACCTCCAAGCTATACCCCCAGCCCTATTTTTTATTCTTTATTTTAAAACGGGGTCCACTAAGTTGCAGAGGGCCTCACTAAGTAGCTGAGGTTGGCCGTGAACCCGGATCCTCCGGTCTCAGCCTCCCAAGTACTGGGGTTACAAGCGTGCGCCACCACGCCCGGCTCAGATATTTATTACCTACATCCCATCAGTTGCTTTGAGTGTGTTTCTCTAACCACTCAGTACCTGAATGACAGTATTTAATTTTGTAAATCAATTGTAGGCATCAACTTCAGACTCAAGCAGAACTGGTTTTAGAGGAAAACAAGCTCTTGATGGAGCAGTTGGGTATCCAGCAAGTGAAAGCCAAAGACATCAATGAGAAGCACCTCCAAGAAGGTGAGCAATGAGGTCACTACTGTGTCCTTGAAAATGGGGGAAAACCTTGTTTTTCAGAGTATGTTCTTTACTGAAATGCAGCTATTTATTACACTTTCAGCCATTACCTTTAGTGTACTCCATCTCGACTCCACAGTGCCTTTCTAGTCATTTTCTGTGTGCCTTGTACTGGTTTTAAAGTAAAATACCGCCTTAAAAGTGAGAAAAGAGGCCGGGCGTGGTGGGGCACGCTTGTAATCCCAGTACTTGGAAGGCTGAGGCAGGAGGATCGCAGGTTCGAGAACAGCCTCAGCCAGTAGCGAGACTCTCATCAACCTAGAGACATCCTGTTCCAAAAAAAAAAAAAAAAGGCTGGGGGTGTAGCTCGGAGGTAGAATGCCCCTGGGTTCAATCCCCAGTCCCACAAAAATAAAAATGAAAAGGGCTGTGTTTCCAGCGCCCAGGCCCTGTCTCCAGATGAGAGCATCTCTCGAAGAATCCGCAGCAGTTCCCTCCACGGGACTTCTCCACAGGCCCGCGCGGCACAGACACAATCACCTCGGTCCAGCACCCTGGAGCGGGAGGGAAACGAGAGCATTGCCGAGCCTCCTATCTGTGTTTTCAGGATTGGAAATGAGAAATTAATTTCCTATTTACTGAGTTTAATTTTCTCAAACATATCAGAGTGTACAGGTAGGATGATTCCTCTGGTCTTGTGGAGCAGGGCCACCCTTTGGCCGGTGTGATCGGTCAGTTGACTAATTCCCCCACTCCCTGGAAACCGCTGTTCACCTTGATCATCTCAGAGAAGAGGAAGGCGTGTCCGGCTCGCATACTTCAAAGTGCTATTTTCAACAGATGCCCAGAGAATATCTTATTACATATGACCATGTCACATGGGATGAAAATACTTGGGATTTACTTTCCATATACGACACAAAACATTATAACTTACTGAGGAAGCCAGGTACAGTGGCGCGCACCTGAAATTCCAGTACTTGGGAGGATCACAGGTTGAAGCCAAGCTTGTGGTAACTTAGCAAGACCCTGTTTCAAAATAAAAAATAAAAAGGGCGTGGGGGTGTAGCTCAGAGGTAGAATGCCCCTGGGTTCAATCCATAGTTCCACACATTAGGAAAAAAAAAAAAAAGCCGGGCATGGTGGTGCACGCTTGTAATCCCAGTACTTGGGAGGCTGAGACTGGAGGATCCAGGTTCACAGCCAGCCTCAGCTACTGAGTGAGGCCCTCCGCAACTTAGTGAGACCCTGTTTCAAAATAAAGAACAAAAAATAGGGCTGGGGGTGTAGCTTGGAGGTAGAATGCCCCTGGGTTCCATCCCTGGTACCGCAAAAAACAAAAACTGAGGAAAGGGAGAAAAATTAAATAAATCCAGTTCTTTGGCTATGTTTGAGATCTTAAAAATATTGACTATCTTGCAGGTTGAGGGACATCATTATATATGCTTGTACATCTATATATAATTTAAGACTTCATCTTTGGAAAGTAAGGTTTTTTATATTTATTTATTCATTTATTTTTTGTGGTACTGGGGATTGAATCCAGGGACGTTCTACCTCTGAGCTATACCCACAGAACTTTTTAATTTTTGTTTTGAAACAGGGTCTTGCTAGGTTGCTAAGAGTCTAACTGTGTTGCTGAGGCTATTCTTAAACCGCGATCCTCCTGTCTCAGTCTCCCAAGTACTGAAATTACAGCCATACACCACTACACCTAACTGACTTTGGTATTAATTTATAACCCTTCAAAAGTTTATTTATTTATTTATTTATTTATTTATTTATTTAGTGGTACTGGGGATTGAACCCAGGGGAATTCTACCTCTGAGCCACACCCCCAGCTCTTTTTATTTTTTATTTAATTAAATTAATTAATTATTTTTATTTTTATTTTTTTGGAACTGGGGGTTGAACCCAGGGGCATTCTACCTCTGAGCTACACCCCCAGCCCTATTTTTTTTTTTTTTT
>PVJS01055499.1:0-12632 GCA_004027185.1 Glis glis
AAAAAAAAAAAAAAAAAAAAAGAAGTGGGCAGTTAGTATAAGCCTGCAACGCTTTCTAGAATAAAGATTTCTACATGAGGAACAACTGCTCCAAAAAGTAGGCAATTCCCGTAAAGAAACTTTGGGTTCTTTGTGTCAAGAGCAATAATACAGAAGGCAAGTGAATAAATGTTAATTTTCAGTAAAAAGAGTAAAAGGAAGAAGTGAGAAGCAAGAGATAGTAGTGGGAGGAAAGCTAGTGATTAGGCTATTTCATCTTCTCTGCAGCTTTCTCTTTGCCGTCTGGCTGGGCCGGGTCCAGAATAAGTAGCTGAAGCACTGGTTGGTATCTTGCTTTGCTCAGTAAATACGTTCAATGGGCAGGGGAAAATGATTATTTCCCATTGCACTGTTATTAGAAATTGAAGTTCCTATATAATAGAAGCAATTTTTCGGTTCTGTTGAGCTGCAGTTTGCTACCTTGAGAAAAATAAAGGTTGTGCGAAATGTATACCCTGAGTATGACAATTTCAAGCTTTAAACTGTCAAAGAAAATTCACGTTGTTTCCTATTTAAGGAGATATGACCTTGGGTACCTGTGTGTGCATGTGCGTGTGCATGTGATTGTAGGAATTAGGGAACTGGATAATTAGGCCAGCCAGATTTGACTATTTCTATATTCTACTTTGGTTGATATGTGCACGCACACCTGTACTTGAATACATGCTTACACTCACAGCTCGGGAAAATGAAAGGAGGCTGGATCAGTTTGCTTTACAGAAATGTTAAGAAAAAAATCTGTTAGACCCCTATCATTCTTACTTGTCTGCAGCCCTCTCAGACCTCGCTTTACTTATTTGTGGTTTAGTAATGATGCATCTGAAGACATCAAGCCTCAGGGGCTTGGGGAAGCACAGCACCAGTTTAGGCCTTGTATTCTCAATTCAAGTTAAGGTTACTATTTGTCCACAGGCCGATTATATTTAGGCCCTGGGCCTTCAGGCATGTGCTCATTTTTGTGGCAATAATAGTAATTCCCTTCAAGCAGAATCTAACCTGAAGGGATCTCATTCTTGCAAAAGTCTGAATTGGTACAGGGAAAGGCCTGCGGAACAAATGGCAAAGAAAGGAATTGATATTCACCTGGCCCAAGGGTAAGTCATGTCTAATTTATTCCTTCAGTCTCATCCATCTTTACACCATGCATTTAGCATGAGAGGATATGGCAATGAGTTAAACATGCTTCCCACATTCAAGGAGATGATGGTCTGATAAGGGAGATGGACTTTCAAAAGAGTGATTTAGGTGCCATGGTACTTGCTTTAATGTGAGGATAGGCAAAAATACATAAACCTACTCTCTGTCCTCCGGACCATTTCCATGAGCGTTTCCTCTCCCTCCTCTTTTGTAGCTAACCAAGCCTCCTGTCATTCCTATCCCTTTACCATCTCACAAACCTATTTAATTCTCTTCATCCCAACAATAGCATCTTATTTTAGTAAGTCCCCATCTCCCACCTGGATAACACAGCAGGCTCCTTACAGATGTCCCTGCTTCTCACTGCTTCTCACACATCTCTCACCATATTTAATCCTCCAGTGGTTCCCTACTGACTTCAGAAAGCTATCTGAGGAAGTCCTGCCTGGGATCACATGTCTTGGTTCTCTTTTATTAATTTTGCCAATGTTTACTGAGTACCTACTACATGACAATGTACTCTGTAGTACTAGCAAATGTTGTTGAATCTGGCAGACATAATTACCAAATAACATTCAGTTATCTTATCAATAAAGTTCTGAACCTTCTTTAATTATCCAATAAGGTTATTGAGATCCTAAAATGAGATATACCCGAGAATGCCTTAAGAACATGGAACTCTACAGATAAGGGAATCTACACAGGTGAAGGCTTGTCATGACATATCCCAGGGCATTTGACCATCTTAAGGAAGTATTGTCTCTGCAGCATAGGAAAGGAGAATCTAATATGGAAAATAAGCTTTGTTTCTGATAGTCGGTCCTTGGGCAGCTTATCATAGTGATTAGGAAGGTCTGAGTTTTAGTACTTATCTCTATAGGCAGCTACAACAAAATGCCACAGACTGGGTGGCTTTCAAAGGACAGAAATTCATTTCTCACAGTCCTGGAGGCTGGGAAGTCCAAGATGAAGGCTTGCTTTCTAGTTCAGAGATGGTGCTTTCTTGTGTCCTCATAGTACAAGGAGCCAGGCAGCTCCCTTGGGACACTTTTATAAGGACACTAATCCCATTGATGAGGGTTCTGCCCTCATAATCTAATCTCCTCCCAAAGGTCCCATTTCCTACTACTGTCACTGTCCCAGTTCAGTTGTACTGCTATAACAAAATACCTCAGACTAGAAAATTTATAAAGAGTATAAATATATTTTCTCACAGTTCTGGAGGCCAGAAAGTCCAAGATTGAGGACCTGATCTTTGGTATGGTGAGGCCCTTCTTTCTGCATCCCTACAGGGGATGAGTGAAGGGCTAGCAAGCCACATGTTGTGAGAAGCCTCTGTCACCAGTGCCTTAATCCCATTAAAGAGGGAGCAGCCTTTGTGGCCTAATCAATTCTTAAAGACCACGCCTCTTAGTGCTATCACATTAGTGACACCTCAGTTTGGAAGGGAACGCATTCAAACTATAGCAATCACCTTGGTGATTAGGTCTACGCATATCAATTTTGGTGGTAAATAAATTTTTAGACCATAGAAGTACTGGATCTGCCATTTATAAGCTCTGTAACCTTGAATAAGTTTCTTAACTTCCTGAACCTAAGTTTCTTCTGAAAAGGATTATGAAAGCACAGTTTGTTCTGAGAATTAAATTAAAGATGTAGGGAAATCATTTAGCCCAGTGCCAGGCATGTAATAAATGCTCAGTAAATGCCAGCTACTATTATTTCTCTTTTTGAAACCTAGATAGTTCATAGGACCAGTGTGCAATTAAGAGTGTGAAAAAAGCCGGGCATGGTGGCATGTGCTTGTAATCTCAGTTCTTGGGAGGCAAAGATAGGAGGATCACAGGTTCAAGGCCAGCCTCAACAATTTAGTGAGACCCTATTTCAAAATAAAAAATAAAGTAGGGCTAGTCCTATAGGGTGTAAAATAAGGTGTAGCTCAGAGATAGAATGTCCCTGGGTTCAATCCCCAGGACAAAAAAAAAAAGAGTGTGAAAAAAGTTTTTGTAATCACATAAATTTACTGTGAGCATTTATGACTGTAGAATCTATGATCCATTTATTTCCCCTTTTTCTCCCATCATTCCAAACTCGAAAAGCCTTCATTTCTGTGCCAAATAAGCCAAGAACCAAGAATCTGAAGTGGAGGGAAATCATCTCAGAGAGGCAAAAAAGAAATCCATCTGTTAGTTCTGTACCAAGCAAATCTGCCAGAGTAACATTAGCTGAGCAGACCTCAGGCAGGCCTGGCCCAGGTGTGGGCTGACAAAACGTCCCCGCTGTGTGAACGAGCAGGCCGAAGGTTCACACCTTGTAGAGTGTGCACCTTTACTCATGGAGGACGTGAAAAATGTTGATTCCTCCGACAGAGAAAATATGTTATTTGGTTTGAGATATGTATATGTATATATGGTTTGACATTGTATATGTATATATTGGCCCCTCTTGGGTCTTATCAAAAGAACCATATTTAAAGGTTTCACTTTTTTTCAGTCCTCATTGGTGCTGTTTCTAAGTTGATGGTGCCCAGGGAGAGATGGATTTCTGATCCCATTCCGAAAGCGCTCTCCAGAGACTGCCTTCGGAAACTCCTGCCTGGCAACAGAGCGAGACAGATCTGCTGAGATCGTTCAAGCAAAAGGAAACATATTTTATTTACAACATTACTAATAAATTTTTCCTACTGCACTTTAACTTTCCCCTCTTTAAGTAGGCTCTATAAAATCTCACAAGGGAGCACATGGCGTCGCTGATCTATCTGTCTAGGAGACACACCTGAATAGTGCATCAGGGAAAAAGAGCTGCCTATGTGAAGTCAGAGGATTCCCAACTCAGTAACACCTGCCTCGGCTTTACAGTCTCTCAGTTTTTCTTAGTCCTATTCCTAGGTAAAGAAGCACATTCTCGTATTATTTAACCCTCTTACAAGCAAGTATTACTTTTCTTTCTGTGGCTCTGGGGATTCTACCTAGGGTCTTACACATGCAAGGCAAACTCTCCACCACTGAGCTATATCTCCAGCCCCAAATAGTACATTTTTAACTTGTCATGTCACAGATGCTTTTTTTTTTTCAGACATACAACACATTTTACTAAGTGTTTCCACAAGTCTGATCTTCCGTTTGGCCTCAGGTAGAAGCAAAGTCATCTCTGATCAGGAGGAAATGGTGATATTTACAGGGAAGGAAAAAGTCAGATACAAAAACAAACGTGTGATGTTAAAGTTACAGAAACTGTAGGAAAATGCCATGGAAGACAAAGAGGGGAGGAATTGGGGAAAATTTCATAGCAGAGTTGATTTGCAAATTAGGTTGTATTTGTTTTTGGGTTTTTTTGCGGTACTGGGGATTGAACCCAGGGGCATTCTACCTCCAGGCTACACCCCAGCCCTATTTTTTATTCTTTATTTTGAAACAGGGTCTCACTAAGTTGCAGAGGGCCTCACTAAGTAGCTGAGGATAGCCGCGAACCTGGATCCTCTGGTCTCAGCCTCCCAAGTACTGGGATTACAAGCGTGCGCCACCACGCCAGGCAAATTAGGTTTTAAAAGGTGAGCAGTGAGCTGGGCACAGTGGCACACATCTATAATTCCAGTATGTGAGATGCTGAAACAGGAGTATTGAAGATTGGAGGCCAGCCTGGACAATTTAGAGCGACCCTGTTTCAAAAAAAAATTTTTAAATAAAAGGGCTGTAGCTTGGAGGTAGAATGCCCCTGAGTTCAATCCCCAGAACACACACACACACACACACCACCACCACCACCACCACCACCACCACCAACAACAACAACAACAACAAACAAACCAGAAAGATGAGGAGCAGTGAAAGCAGGTGAAGGAGGAGGAAGAAAAAATGACGGAAATAGAGATGGCGAGGTCAGCTGCATTCCAGGGACATTTATGGTCTTAAAAAAAAAACAGGACTGGGATGAGTTTGGGTGTGGATTTTTGAGGGAAAGGAAAGGGTTCACAATAACTAATACATAGAAATGTATATCTTGTGTTAGGTATTTGTTTTTAATTTTTAAATATACTTTTATTGGTGCATTATAATCATACATCATAATGAGGTTCAGAGTGACAGGAACATACGTGTGCACAACACTTGATGATCTTTCCCTGGATCCTACCCACCTCCCTCCCCTTCCCCATACATGATACTGAGATTGATATTAATAATGTTGCATATGCACATAGCATTATTTGAAGTGTTTCCTCCATCAAGTCTCCCGCCCCCATATCCCTTCCATGGACCCTCTCCATCGCTCCACTGGAGTGTCTCCTCCTTTATCTGGAATCACTTTTGTTTCCCAATTTCTCCCTAGCTTTCACATATGAGAGAAAGCATATGGGCCCTCCACTTTCTGAGACTGGTTGATCTCACTTAGCATAATATTCTCTAGTTCCATCCATTTTCCTGCAAATGACATAATTTTGTTCTTTATGGTGGAGTAAAATTTCATTATGTGTATATCCCACAGTTTCATAACCCATTCACCTGTTGATGAACACCTAGGTTGGTTCTGTAGTTTGGCTATTGTGAATTTGCTGCTATAAACTTGGCTGTGCATGTATCACTATGATATTCTGATTTCAGTTCCTTTGGAAAGATACCCAGAAGTGGTATAGCTGGGTCATGTCATGGTTCCTTTCCCAATCTTCCAAGGAACCTCCACTCTGATCTCCATAGCAGCTGTACTAATTTGCAATCCCACCAACAGTGTATAATGGTTCCTATTTCCCCACATCCTCACCAGCATTTATTGTTTTTGACTTTTTGATTATTACTATTTGAATTGGGGTTAGATGGAATCTCAGAGTAGTTTTGATTTGCATGTCCCTGATTGCTAATGATGTTGAATATTTTTTCATATATATAGTGGCCATTTGTATTTCTTCTCTCATGAAATGTCTATTTAGTTCAATTGCCAGTTTTTTGATTGGGTTATTTGTTTTTTAGTGTTAAGTTTTTTAAGTTCTTTGTATATTCTAGATATTAGTCCTCTACCAGAGGGGTAGCTGGCAAAGATATTCTCCCATTCTGTAGGTTCTCTCTTTAGACTCTTCATGGGTTCCCTTCCAGTGCCTCTGTAGGATGAGGAATCTAATAAAGGGAACAGAATTAAAGACTTGAGATAAGTTGTAAGAAATCCAAGAACAGAGACCATTTGTACTCATTCATCAGAATAAGAATCAGAGACCATTTGTAGTCATTTGTGTTTGGCATTAACATTGCACATTTCCTGGTCAAAAGGAAATCTCAGAAACAGGGAAAAGTTGTAGCAATAGTTCCAGCTAAACTAGGAGGGCTGAACACAATTATTTATCACTGCTTTCTCCCAAAAGTCTTTCAAAAATTATTATAACTGAGTAAAAAAAAAAAGAACCTGCAAAGAGAGGAGCAGAGGGGATGATGGGAGAAAAGAGATGGCAATAAAGTTTTGGAGGTGGGAGGCAGCTGGATGAGTGGTAACTGGGTGGAGTAGAGAAAGAAGAAACGGAAGGTTGCAGAGTGGAAAGTGAAGAGAATGAAGCCAGTCTGTGCACCAGGACTCTGGAAAGGCTCACAACAAAGCATCAGAAACCTCTGAAGGCTGTGTGGGCTGTAGGGCCAAGAACAGGGTTGGTTCAAGGAGTGTACAAGAAGTAGTCTGAACCCCAGTACATTTTTCTTCTTTTAGTAGTGAGGTTCTGTACTTCCCTAACCAGATGGAATATGGAGGCTTAATTTCAGAACTGATCCTGAGAAGCTCTGATCCAGGAAACCCTAAACACAGCTGGGGACAAGGGCGAACCTCCCTACAGAACCAGAGTGCTATATAAGACTGACTCACCTCCCCTTCCTGTATCTCCCCCTCAGCTTCTAGTTGCTGGCATCCAGTCCCATTCCATCCCTTTCCTCCCTTTACCACCCCTTAGTCCTCTGACTGTCATGCACAGGCAGGAGACTGAGAATCTCTCTCTAGAGAAGCCAGTTGGTCCAAGATATAGATACTGAAAACTGCAGGAATCCCCTGAAGGATACTATATATTTATACATATATTTGGCTTTTAGAAACACTTATGTTCTGTAAAGAAACATATACTTATCCTTTAGTGATATGAAACTACAGGTCTATTTAAATTTCTGGAGAGCATAGACCTTCTTTCTTATTTATATGCATATTTAGATTATTTAAATTTTATGGGTCATGATCCCTTTGGGAATTTGACGAAAGCCAAGAAGTTTCTTCTGAGAGTAGATGTAGATATATGCATAAATGCAAACAATCATACATTCCATGCCAGGAATTTATGAATTTCTTGGCACCGACCCATGGACCTCTTAGAGGTAAGAAGCATTTGGCACCAACCTTGCTGCACAGTAAGTTTCATAGATTTTTTTTATGCTCTTACCCTATGAGGATAAAATATAAAGGGTGCCTTGAGGACATAAACTCATCACCCTGTAGTTCAACCCCATCTCCTAAT
The DNA here is from genome assembly GCA_004027185.1 of Glis glis. Taxonomy (NCBI): domain Eukaryota; kingdom Metazoa; phylum Chordata; class Mammalia; order Rodentia; family Gliridae; genus Glis; species Glis glis. The sequence goes on from PVJS01055499.1 coordinate 7,649, forward strand.
CCACTGCAACTCTGGCCCCATCAGAAGTCCTCACACTGAAGGTAGAGGGAGGGGTCACAATCTCCATGAAGAAATAGTCAATCAGTCCTTTTTAATGAAATCCACTTGGACAAATCTACTCTGGCTTGAACTTTTTGACGTAGAGACAAGCAATACAACTTTATTTTTGCCAGATAACATGAAGCGAGCATTCTCACTCTGCCCTGATACTCATTGAATCATTGATCTCCATTTACAGAGAATGGATCAGGATGGCAGGGAAGTTCCAACATGAGGTTGGTATAAAAAATTAGAGGAAATCTTTATATGCATTAATATGACAAAAAACAGTGATTTTATATTTTGACATGGCTTTTGCATCTCAGCTCAAGCTATGCATGAGAAGAGTGGTAGTGGAAAAAAGCCAGTGCCTTGGATGCTACCAAGAATGTTTCTGAGGTCACTGGCTCTTGTAATGTTTGCTTTAGGCTTAGGAAAAACTTAATTTGCAAATAGATAATTTCTGAGGTCATTTCCAGTTTGTGGGGCACTGGACCAAGTGAATGGACAGTCTTTTTTGTAGTAGCATATTTATTTTGATAGCAGATGTTACTGTTTTCCACTGATATAACTTTTCCCTCTTCTGAGCACAAGAGAAGATTGTATTTCCCACCCCCTTGAAGTTAGTTGAGGCTATATGCTTTTCTTTGGCCAATGAAATGTAAGCAAAATGAATTTTTCTTTTTTGTAGTACTGGGGATTGAGCCCAGGGGCATTCTACCTCTGAGCTACACCCCCAGCCCTATTTTTTATTCTTTATTTTGAAACAGGGTCTCACTAAGTTGCGGAGGGCCTCACTAAGTAGCTGAGGCTGGCCACCAACCTGGATCCTTCAGTCTCAGCCTCCCAAGTACAGGGATTACAAGCATGCGCCACCATGCCCGGCTCAAGCAAAATGAAATTTAACTTGCATAATTCTCTACTGCTCTTTTCATCTGCCTCACCGACTTAGGAATTCCAGATGATAAAAATTCAGCATCTTTGGTCCCCAAGTGATGGTAACATGGAAAAGAAGCCACTACCAACTTGCAATGGTAATAGAGCAGGAATGAGAAAAATGCCTTGGTTGCTATAGGCCACTGATGTGTAGAATTACTTGTTACAGCAGCATAACCTAGCCTATTATGCCTGCTATTGTTATATACTAAACTTGTACAACTTTTATTTAAGTAATGTAAACAGATTAATTAATCAGTAAATATGTACAACTGCATAAAAGAGGGAATTAGCACCTGACTACTATTAATGGCTAGCCTGTTCCTCTGCAGAAATGTCTCAGCCAGTTGTTCTACAATTCTTGGCTATTCAACAAAGAAAATATATGTGTGCAAACATATCCATGTCAATGATGCCTTAGAGAATTCATAATGACTGGGCCAGCCCAGTGGCGCAGGCAAATAAACACCACTTGCTCCCCCGCACCTCCTCATTTTTTCAGAGAGCTGGAGAGTACTTGAGTCATTCCTTATCCTCCACTGGGACAGTGGTGACAATGATCCTGCTGTTCTCTGCATGCTCTATGTCATGGTTAAGTCGCTCGAAATTGTTTAATAATCTGTACAGGTCTCGTTGGATCCTAAAGTCCCAGAGCCACTTCCTTGTGCATTATCCTCTACCTCCCTCACTTTTTTCCATGAACAGAAGAAGCTCTCAGGATGCTTATCAAGTGCATCCATCACATACTTGGCTACAGTGGGAACGAGGCTGGGAAAGCACTTTCACCATTAGCAGGCACAAATTGAACAAATCTCACTAGGTGACAGCAACAGTGATAAAGAGCTCCTTCTTGGATTCCAACACTTTACTGTGTCACCTTCGAATTTGACAGAAGATGATATATAGGCATAAAGGCAAATGTTGTCATGGGAAGAACATAAGATCTAGAGTAAAAGAACTTGCCTCAAAAGCAGTTTCTCCTGCTTATCCAGTCTGTGGTTTTAAATCCCTGTTTGATCTATGCCTCGGGTTCTTCACCAGAACTGATGGGTGCCCCGAGACCTGCCTCCCATGGCGACTCTGAGGATGCACTTCACAAATGGGCACTCGTCCAGCACTTGCTTCATTTCTTTCTTTCCTGCTTAGTCAGTAAACATCACTGTAATTCAGGATCCTGGACTTCTCTGGTTCTCAGGGGTTCACATTTTCCTTTAATGCCCAATTAGCAATAGTCTAAACCTTCATCCTACCTCATCTAAGAAACCCAGTGTTATCCCTGATTCCACTTCTCAGGTTTTTCTGAGAACCCTTTAGGAATGTGTACATATTTCACAAGTGTGTTCTGGCTGTCTGTGTCACCTTAGCCAGCTATCTGCTACCAGATTGCAGGCTGATTATCTGGGATTCTTCCTTGTTTTCTTATAACTGCCCCCCACCAAGCTCTAATTCTTCATCCCCATACTCCCTTTCCACAAATTTTGGCCCGGGATTATCCCTTTATTCCCTCAGCACAGCAAAGACCAGGCTCTGACAGGATCGTCTTGAGGCTTGAGAACAATAGAAAAATGTTTCAATGTGGAGGTGGGTGGGCAGAGGTGGGCTGACATGCTCATTTTATTGTCATAATCCTCGGGCTCCATAGGAAAGGCTCAGCAAATTGTCTCTGCAGAAGCATCACCTAAGCCCTGTCATATAAGAACAGATTTCTCTGTTAAACACAGACATGGTGAATCAGACCTCTGAGGCTGGAGGGGTGGGCATGCATATTTCAATAAGCTCACCATGAAGCACTTATGAAGTAGGTTTTCTATTGGAACACTGGAAAGGCAGTCATTGGGAACGTGTGCACTAATGCCCTATTGCAGGAATCAGTTTACATCCAACAACAACAAAAGAGTGATTTAATCATGTCTTCTTTACCTGAAGTCTCAGCATCAACTTTGCAGGACAGGACTAAGGAAAGAAAAAATAATCACAAAAAATAACAGCAGTAATAAAAACAAATTCTTTAAAATCTTCACCTGGAGCAAACATCATTATTTGCCTATCCAATGTCTGTCTCCCCTCTTTTCTTGCTTATGGAACCCATTGGGTTGAGCAGCATTGTGCATAGGCATCTGGTGGTAAATTAAGATTGGTCCAAGTCAATCTTGACTATCCTGCCTCCTCTTAGTCTCTCTTACAGCTAGAGGTAGTCACATGACCTAATTCTGAACTCTGGCAATCATATATAAAGGGAAACTTCTTGGGGAGGTGGGAGGGTCCTCTGGGAAAGCTTTTGCTTTACTACCTTGATTATAGATGTGATAATTGGCTAATTGGCAATCATCTGACCATGGAGGAAAGGTAAGTTAAAGAAACATTGCCAGATAACTAGACCAAAGTCAGTAGATGTCTAACCTTTGTGTTCTTGTGACTGGAGAAAAATGAACCCCCTTTTTAAGTTCCTGTGGCTGTTTTTGTTTGTTTTGATTAGAAGCACCCTAAATCTCAGACTATCTTCCTCATAAGGATAATATCCTTTCAACATTAACAGCAATGATAGTCTTCCACACTACACAGACCTATTAGTTCCTCATTATTGCAAATGCCTCCATGTCAGAGAAGAATCTTGGCTTTACCAGAAAAAAATCTAATTATTTATCTTTAAAATGATGAACAAGTTTGTCCTTAAAAGTTTGCTCCACCAGGTGTGGTGGTACATGCCTGTAATCCCAGTACTTGGGAGGCTGAGGCAAGAGGATTGCAGGCTTGAGGCCCTGATTCAAAATAAAAGATAAAAAGGGCTGGGGGTATGTAGCTCAGAGGTAGAATGCCCCTAGGTTCAATCCCCAGTATCACACACACAAAAAGTTTACTCTGAAAGTAGTTTATCCTCTGCTTCTGAAGACTGTGAAAAGGTACTGTCAGCTTTGAAATGAACCTTTCCCTTTACTGTCTTATCTCCCTTCACCCCATCCCATGCACATTTCTACTCACAATTTCACAAATTATTGGATGTGTCTCATATATAGCATCCTTTATACATATTTGTAGTATGTAAAAATTTTCACTGGATTTATCCATGATCTAAGAAATTTCCCCATATCTACATGTATAGCCATCACCTTTTCTTCTTCTTCTTCATATTATAAAACTGAGAGATCCTACAGATGGATGGGAAAATGGTCTACTTCAGGCTCATTTCATGAGCATGTGCAATAGGACTACTCCACACTTCAAAAATGAGTCACTTCAGGGCAGGGTCCAAGACAGTACAAACCCATCCTGAATTACTTTGGAGAACTTATTCAAAATCTGATTTCCAAACCGCTTTTCTGGAGGGAAAAAAAGAGAGAAAAGTTTCTACCTCAAATAATGAGAATCATTGCAGATGGCCTCTCATTTTTAGAGATATTTTCCCCAGTCTATCATATGTTGTAGCAGTCACAGGGCCTTTGGACATGTTCTATTGCATAGAAATCCTGTTTCCTCCTCACTCTAAACTCATTCTTCAGTTCTCAGTGTCATAATAGAGATTGATATTCTCCCTAATTTTCTCTATCCAGAGCTAAATTTCCTCTCGTCCATGCTTTATATGACTATGTACCTTTAAAAAGCAGCTTGATTATAATTTGATGTTTTATCTGTATAATTATGTGATACATTTCTACCTTTCCCCCTAGAGTGTAAAGTCTTTGAAGACAAGGACCATGTCTGCTTTTGCCCAACAGAGTATCTTTAGTATCTGATGCAGGGTGAGCACTTAATAAATGGCTGCCAGTAAAATAAATGACCACAAGAGACATATTTACATATAATATTTACATATTAATGGCTCAGAAATATCCTGCAGTAAGAGACCTTGATTCTACGCTTCCCACATTTGTTTAAATTATAGAACCATTTTATATAATTTCCATTAATATAACAAAATAAGGGCTCTAAAAGTATATTAACAACCCAACCCCCCTTTTCTAAAGCAAATTGGCCATTCACTTTTAATGTTTTTTTTTTTTTTTTTTTTTTT
>PVJS01055500.1:0-12632 GCA_004027185.1 Glis glis
ACCTCTGAGCTACATCCCCAGACTGATTTTATTTCTTATTTGGAAACAGGGTCTCACTAGGTTGCTAAAAACCTCACTGTCCTTGAACCTGCGATCCTCCAGTCTCAGCCTCCCAAGTACTAGGATTACAAGCATGTGCCACCATGCCCAGCTCAAGTTTCTTCTTCTTGATAACCTGATATATTAGTTTGGTAATTATGTGTCTTAGATAACAGAATAGATAACAGAAATTTTTTGTCTCATTTCTGGAGGCCAGAGGTAAAAGATGGAGGTGTTGGCAAGAATTCTTCTCTGAGCCATGAGGGAGAATCTGTTTCATGTCCCTTTCCTACATTCTGGTATTCATTATAAAAATTCATTATTATTAATTTACAATTACATTACATTACAAAAATTACAAATTACATCACATTCTACCTCTGAGCTACACCCCCAGCCCTATTTATTATTCTTTGTTTTGAAACAGGGTCTCACTAAGTTGAGGAGGGCCTCACTAAATAGCTGAGGCTGGCCGTGAACCTGCGATCCTCCTGTCTCAGCCTCCTAAGTACTGGAATTATAAGAATGCACCATCACGCCCAGCTAAGTCTTGCTCTTATCTCCCTAATATATTGTCCTTGTGTTCAGAGAAACTTTTTTTTTTTAAATTAGTACTGGGGATTGAACCCAGGGGTGTGCTACCTCCGAGCTACACCCCCAGTCGTATTTTATTTTTTATTTGGAAACAGGGTCTCTCTAAGTTGCTGAAGTCCTTGCTAAATCGTGAGGCTGTTCTCAAACCTGTGATCCTCCTGTCTCAGCCTCCTAAGTACTGGGATTAGAGGCATGGGCCACCACACTGGGTGAGAAACATTTATCTAGTTGTTTTGTTTGTTTGCTTGATTGCTTTTCCATAGCTCTTAATAAAATATTGATTTAAAGTCTGTATTTATATCTGGTTGACATTAGCAATTAAATATGCAAAGTAACCTATCGATAATCATCAATAAATATTAATAATAATGAATATTTTGTAATGTATTTGACAATGTAATTGGCAAAGACCAGTATGTTTGTTTATTAATAACGATAACTTCATATTTAGTATTAGTTCTTGACTTGATCATTCCTACAAGTTAAGCAACACCAAGCCAGCCCCAATTGTATTTCTGTGTGAGTGGTGTGTGTGTGTGCGTGTGTGTGTGCGCGATACTAAGGATTGAACGCAGGGGCATTCAACCTCTGAGCTACACCCCTGGCCCCTTTTATTTTTGTTTTGAAACAGTCTCCCTAGGTTGCTTAGAGTCTTGCTAAGTTGCTGAGACAGTCCTTGAACCTGAGATTCACCTGGGATTACAGGCATGCACCACCACACCCGGCTTCAAATCGTACTCTGATACCAGGCGCCACCACGCCTGGCCACAACCATTCTTTTCAAAACAGTCTTTCAGATTGCCAGCACAGCATAAATAAATAAATAACTTAAAAATGAAAAAAAAATCACCTTTTGCTTTGGTTAAGTTTCTATAATAATTACTAATCTAAATGTTTATAGTTCTATTTTCATGGTGATTTTAGAGACTAGAAACATTACATGCAATTAATGACTATGAAGGGTTCCAGACACAGGCATAACAAAATAATGAAACTTTAGGAAGGAAATTACTTAGCCGGGCGTGGTGGTGCACGCTTGTAATCCCAGTACTTGGGAGGCAGAGACCGGAGGATCTGGGTTCGCGGCCAGCCTCAGCTACTTAGTGAGGCCCTCCGCAACTTCGTGAGACCTGGTTTCAAAATAAAGTATAAAAAATAGGGCGGGGGTGTAGCTCGGAGGTAAAACTCCCCTGGGTTCAATCCCGGTACCGCAAAAAAAAAAAGAAAAAAAAGGAAGGAAATTACTTTTATTTTTACCATCAATCTTATAAATATTGGTGCAAAATCTATATATGTGTTCTGGCACATACTTTGTTTATTAATCATTTTAGCTTTGTGAATTTTCTGATTTGCTTGTACATATAATGTGCTCATTTATAAATGTAACCCAAAGTTCCACAGACCTCACCAGTTGTGTATACGTGTATGTATACACACATACACACATTCACAAATACTAAAAAAAGAGAGAAACTAATGAAGAAGAAACCTGTAGGGAATGTGTGCGAAGGAGGCAGACGTGAGTTAGACATCCCTGGGTATACATTTTTTGTCTTTTTTTACAGGACTGGGAACTGAATGCAGGACCTGACACATGCTCTACCACTGAGCTACATCCTCCTCAGCCCTGAAGACATATATATATATATTTTTTTAAAGCATTTAAAATATTAAATCAATAAGATTTAATTTAAAATAGTGTAAAAGAAAACCCTAATATTTGAATATTAGGACAGAAATATTTATTAATGTTAATATATTAATATTCAAATATCTAATATTTGAATATTAGACAGAAATTATTAAAGTTTGGGTTTTTGCTTATCCATATTTTAAAAATTCTACCTGAATTAGTTTTGCAACAAATCTGAAACAATACAATTTTACTTTAAAAAAAAATGGTTGAGCCAGGCGTGGTGGCGCACGCTTGTAATCCCAGTACTTGGGAGGCTGAGACAGGAGGATCCAGGATAGCAGCCAGCCTCAGCTACTTAGTGAGGCATCCGCAACTTAGTGAGACCCTGTTTCAGAATAAAAAAAAATAGGGCTGGTGGTGTAGCTCGGAGGTAAAATGCCCCTGGGTTCAATCCCCTGTACCAAAAAAAAAAAAAAAAAAGGTTGAGTCAGGCATGGTGGTGTATACCTGTCATCCCAGTACTTGGGAGGCTGAGACAAGAGGATCACGGGTTCACGGCCAGTCTCAACAATTTAGTGAGGCCCTCAGCAACTTAGTGAGACCCTGGTTCAAAATTTAAAAAATGGTTAGAAGTGTAGCTCAAAGGAAGAATGCCCATGGGTTTGATCCCCAGTACCACAAGAAAAAAAAAAGTTGAAGGTTGAACCATTAACCCATTTGTCTTTAATTTTTTTTAATTTTTACTCATTTACTGCAAGGTCTTGCGTTGCAAAGTCATATGCCATTTGACTTTGTTTTGCTCTTTTCCATTCATGACCACCTTATCTTGATTTTATGCTTAAAAGGATAATATTGCTATTAGTTACTTAGAGACCTCTTCATTCTCTCCCTTTCCTCTATTATACATATATATATAATATTTACCCAAAAAGGATATTGCACTGTTGAAAGGAATATTCCATTTGGTCAATTAACTGGATGTCTAACAGACCAATTATTTCTAATTTCATGTGATTTTTTTCCACTTCTCTGACTAATTCTATATGGTAAAAGAAAAATAATAGTGTTGGTGGAGATAAGTAAAACTACATATACTGTTTATAAGAAACTAGACCGTGTTCAACTTGAAATGACAGCAGAATAATTACCATAAACTAGAACATTTTTACTTAGCAGATGAGAAAATAAGGGCTTAAGTAGCTTGCTTTAAATCTCCAAAAAGTACATAGAGGGTTGGAATTATGACTCCAGAGCTTATCCTCTTGATAACTGGTCTATGCCCCATAATAGATTTACTCTGTACTTGATTTGTATGTCTTTCTAATCATTTAAATTCCATATATTAAACAACACAGCAATGATAATTTCTAGCAGTGTTTTCTTTAGCACCAAGTAGTTAGAAGACATCAAGCTAATAAGATATCTCTATGACCTTACAGGTCATTAAATCTAAAGTTGCTTTTCAGAAGGGTAAGGAATTCCAAAAAATAATTACCATATTCTGACTCTAAGATTCGATATCATATAACAAATAAATATAAAAATAGGATTCAAAATGTTCAAATTGACTGAGCACCATGACACATGCCTGTCACCCCAGTACTTGGGAGGCTGAGACAGGAGGATTGCAGGTTTGAGGCCAGCCTCAGCAACTTAGCAAGACCCTCAGCAACTTAGTGAGACCCTATTTCAAAAAAAAAAAAAAAGTAGGACTAGTGGTATAGCTCAGAGGTAGGATGCCCCTGGATTCAATCCCCAATACAAAAAAAAAAAAAACAAAAATCAAATTGTTCATAAGTGTTCTTGCAGAACTCTTCATGGGCTTTAGGAATACCATGCCTATACAAATAAGTCAAGCTCACTCAAATACTAAGTCATTTCCTTGTCTCAGTTTACCCTCCTGAGTGACAGTGCTTGCCCAGGTCAGTTGAGAACACCGGTAACCACAGAGAGCTTCTGTTGGCACTTAGGAAGTATCTGCAGACTACTGACTGTATGAAAAACTTGTGGCATGGTGTGATGGCAAAGGATACAGGATCTGATCTGGCTGCACCTCTTGCTACCTCCGTGACCTTGGGCAAGGCACTCAGCCTTTCTGCTCCAGTCTCCTCTTTGGTCAGATGGGCATGTAACTATGTTTACCTCAACGCGTTATAGTGAGAATTAAATGGGCTAATGCATATAAAGGTCTTCCACAGTATCTGGCACATAATAAGCTTAGCTCAATAAATGTTAGCTATTAAGATAGTAAATGAGGACCAATACAGTACTGTAAAACCTATTTATAACCAGTGTAAAGATGAGCACCATGTTATAAATACAAGTAAATATAAAACTGAGAAAATAAACTACCTATTAGCTGAAATATATTTTCCCTGAGCTTGCAAACATGACAATTCTTTATTTCATCAATATTTTATAATCTTCATGTATTCTTTTTCTGGCTATCTTAGTAGGGGTGATATTAAAAGTAATAACCAGAGTGGTCCTTTTTATCTATAATGCATTTATGGTCACAAAATACTTTTACAAGCATTTTGCTTTGCAACAACTGGATGTGATAGGTAGCATTTTCTTATTTTACTAGTGAAGGAACTGAGACTTAGAAAAATAAAGGTAGTATCTTACAAGGACAGAACAGGAACTCAAACACAAGCTTTTAAAATTCTCAGTTCCTGAATTTTCTTCTGTGAGTGCGGAGAAGATGGAGAAAGTTACTTATATGCTCAACACAGTTAATGAATTAGCAGGAAGTATTCAATTTTATATAGTTCATTTCAAAAATTTAGTCACTTCTGCTTAAATAATTTAAATGTTAAATTAAAAGGAGTTAAGCAGGGTGTGGTGGTGCACGCCTGTCATCCCAGTACTTGGGAGGCTGAGACAGAAGGATCACAGGTTCAAAGTTAGCCTCAGCAACTTAGTGAGGCTCTTAGCAATTTAGCGAGACCCTATTTCCAAATAAAAAAATAAAATAGGGCTCGGGGTATAACCCGGAGGTAGAAGGCCCCTGGGTTCCACTCCCAGCCCCCCCCCCCCACACACACACGGAGTTGATGCAAATGCACAAACCACTTGGGGACAATTTTTGATTTTCCTTATAATGAAGGATAAGGCCTTGCTGTCATTCTTCTTGTTACATTTCAAAATTGTAATACAAATACAGAGAACATATGTCATCTGTCTATTCTCACTTGAGTATTCTAAGTGAAATAGCTTTCAGAGTTGATGTTTTAAAAGCAGAGCATCATTGTTAAAAATAAATAGCACACAATTGACTACCAACCTGTGGTTCTTATTCTTCAAATTTGTTACAAACGAAAAGTTAAACCTAACAATTCCATGATAATTGATGCTGAAGCGCAGGGAGAATCAATGTGAGGTCAAACAGTCACATTAAAATTTAAAGATAGGTCTATTATCTGAAAGTATTCATAATGATTCTTACAGATATATCTAAATGTGTTTCTATCCTAAGAAATATATGGATCTTGAACAGCTTATATATTCACATGTTTTATGGAAAAGGTATGAACCAAATGATCTTGTTACTTTCTAGCTCTGTAGCTCTGACATTTCCATGGCTTTAGCAGCATCAGATTATTGGTGAACTTTATTTAAAAAGAAATCAACTTTTCTCATTCAAAGTGGATGAGTTCTAAAAAATTTTCAAAGGTTACTTAATACTAGCATTACTTTTATGAGTACTTTTTTTCTTTTTGTGTGGTACTGGGGATTGAACCCAGAGGCATTCTACCTCCAAGCTACTTTTTTTTTTTTTTTTTTTTTTTTTTTGTGGTACCGGGGATTGAACCCAGGGGCGTTCTACCTCTGTGCTACACCCCCGGCCCTATTTTTTTATACTTTATTTTGAAACCGGGTCTCACGAAGTTGCAGAGGGCCTCACTAAGTAGAGAGAGAGAGAGAGAGACAGGGGGAGAGAGAGAGAGAGAGCTGAGGCTGGCCGCGAACTGGGATCCTCCGGTCTCCGCCTCCCAAAGTATTGGGATTACAAGCGTGCGCCACCACGCCTGGCTCAAGCTACTTTTTTTTAAATGATTATAATATTAATGTCATTTATGTTTTAAAGATGGGAGATGTCATTAATTTATTCTGTACATATTCTAAATAACAATGACAGTCCTAGAAGCAATAAATAGGCCTTTAAGAGATGGGTGTGGTGGTGCACACTTGTAATCCCAGTATTTGGGAGGCTGAAACAGGAGGATCACAGGTTCGAAGACAGCCTCAGCAACTAGTGAGACTCATCAACCTAGTGAGACCCTGTTTCAAAATAAAGAATAAAAAATAGGGCTGGGGGTGTAGCTCAGAGGAAGAATGCCCCTGGGTTCAATCCCTAGTACCACAAAGAAAGAAAGGAAGGAAGGAAGGAAGGAAGGAAGGAAGGAAGGAAGGAAGAAAGAAAGAGAGAGAGAAAGAGCAAGGAGCTCTGTGGTGAAATGAAATGAAGGAGGGAGAAAGTGATGGGAGATAAGGTTAGGGAGAGAATAGGGGTCAGTAGGGCCATGGTTTGGACTTTGAATGACACAGGAAGCCATTGGAGGTTTTTCTTTTTTTTTTTTTTGGCGGTACTGGAGATTGAACCCAGGGTCATTCTACCCCAGCCCTATTTTTTATTCTTTATTTTGGATTTGTGTGTGTGTGTGTGTGTGTGTGTGTGTGTGTGTGTGGTACTTGGGATTGAACCCAGGGGAGGCTGAGGCAGGAGGATTGTAGGTTCGCGGCCAACCTCAGCTACTTAGTGAGGCCCTCCGCAACTTAGTGAGACCCTGTTTCCAAATGAAGAATAAAAAATAGGACCAGGGATGTAGCTTGGAGGTAGAATGCCCCCGGGGTTCAATCCCCAGTACCACAAAAAATAAAATAAAATACAATGAAATAAAATAAAATAAAAAATAAGCTGGGCATGGTGGCACATGCTTGTAATTCCAGTACTTAAGAGGCTGAGACCGGAGGATCACAGGTTTGAGGACAGCCTCAGCAAGTAGTGAGACTCTCATCAACCTAGCATGACCCTGTTTCCAAATTAAAATAAAATAGGGCTGGGGATATAGCTCGGAGGTAGAATGCCCCTGGGTTCAATAATCAGAACCAAACTAAACCAAACCAAACCAAACAAAAAACGCTAATTGGCAATATTTCAAGTTCTTTTCATTGTTTATAACATTTATCTTAAAATTCATGCTGATTTTCCTGGATTTTTTTTCCTTTTTATTCCAGTGGTTAACATCTGACTCTATTCCTTCACTTATCCGTGTATGTTTAAATTGATTCTTGCGTGTCTGTCAAGGTTGCAGACCCTGGAACTGGGCTGCTACCCAATTCCACCTGACCTTGGCCTGGTGAGTTGGCTGTCCCCAGCACCACAGGTGGCTTATCCTTTGTACTCCTGCAGCGCTGATGCTTACCTCTCTTAATGCATATCACCAAGAGTTGCACTTATTTGTTTAACTGCCTGGATTACTCATGATATTTTAAGCAATTTGAGTTCAGGACTAAGTCTTATTTGTCTTTGCATTTTCAGAAATTAGCACAATGCCCCTCACAGAGTAGGTGTTCTCTGAAGGGGGAATTGATAGATTTGACTCAGAAGAATCTGGTTTGGGACCACTTCCACTTTCTGGTTGGTTCTTTCTTTCTTTCTTTCTTTCTTCCTTTCTTCTTTCTTTCTTTCTTCTTTCTTCTTTCTCCTTTCTTTCTGTCTCTTCTTTCTCTCTTTCTTTCTTCTTTCTTTCTTCTTTCTTTCTTTCTTTCTTTCTCTCTCTCTTCTTTCTCCTTTCTTTTTTCTTCTTTCTCTCTTTCTTCTGTCTCTTTCTTCTTTCTTTCTCCTTCCTTCCTTCCTTCCTTCCTTCCTTCCTTCCTTCCTTCTTTCTTTCTTTCTTTCTTTCTTTCTTTCTTTTTTCTTTCTCCTTCCTTCCTTCCCTTCCCTTCTCTTCCCTTCCCTTCCCTTCCCTTCCTTCTTTGATCTTATTCTGTGTACAGTGAATGATCAATAAAAATGATCACTGAAAAGTTACAAAATGTTTGATTAACACCAGTCATTTAGGTAAACTCTGAGATTTTGTATGAAACTAAACGTTTAATAGGCAATGAAAATTATGGCCATTTTGATGATTGGAACAAAATCTTAGTGAACAGATGATGATGATGGTGTGTGTGTGTGTGTGTGTGTGTGTGTGTGTGTACAAATAACAACTATGCTTTAAGCAAATAAGAAGATAGAACTGGGCGCTGTGTGCATACCTGTAATCCCAGTACTTGAGAGGCTGAGACAGAAGACTCTCAACAACTTAGTGACACCCTGTTTCAAAACAAAAAATAAAAAAGGGCTGGGGGTGTAGCTTGAAGGTAGAAGGTCCCTGGGTTCCATTTCCAGCACCACACACACAAAAAAGTTTGAGAGTTAATATATCAGGAATCATACAATGACAATGCAATCAAGAGATTTCCATTTTCCATGACCAGTCAAATGGACTGTGAAGCATTACAGCTGATAATGATGCTTAGTTTCATGAAGTAGTAGCATTTCTTGATAATCTTAAGGAGAAAAAAAATGCAGCATTCCAGTTGGTTTTCTGGTTGTTATTATTGACTGTAAATTTATACTTTGAGTGATACAAAGTCTCATCTGGATCTCTCCTCTCCCCTGCATTCCTGTCTGGTTTTCTTTTTTCTTTTTTTTCTTTTTGGCAGTACTGGGGATTGAACCTAGGGGCCTTCTGCCTTCAAGATATACTCCCAGCCCTATTTTTCAGTCTTCATTTTCAAACAGGGTCTCACTAGGTTGCGGAAAGCCTCACTAAGTAACTGAGGCTGCGATCCTCCTGTCTCAGCCTCCTAAGTACTGGGATTACAAGTGTGTGCCACCAAGCTGTTTTTCTTCTTTTCTTCACCTCTTTTGTCTTCCTTTATCCACACTATCCTCCTTATCAGTAGCAAGTTTAAAAGGACAAAATGTGCTTGATTTGATTTAGAAGGGGAAATCTCTACAATTTAAAATTTTAAAAAATTGTGTGTGTGTGTGTGTGTGTGTGTGTGTGTGTGTGTGTGATGGGCTTTTGTTGCCCAGGCTGGTCTACTCCTGCTTCAACCTCTTTAGTAGCTGAGACTGTATATATGCACCACTATAATTGGCCCTCTCTAAATTTTTTTGAATTATTTTTATAGTGAAATGAGCATCAAGACATCAGACATAATTTTGACATCAAGACATTATTTTGGATACAAACAAAATATTGCATGTGCTCTATGGTTTTGTTTGTTTTTTTCCTTCATTCAAACCAACCATTTCCTTATTTATTTAGTTATTTATTTTCACAGTACTGGGGGTTAAACCCAGGGACACTCTACCACTGAGCCATATACCTAGGCCTTTTTATTTTTAATTTCGAGACAGGGTCCTGCTAAGTTGCCCAAGCTGGCCTCAAGCTTGCTATCCTCCTGAGTCAGCCTGCTGAGTCGCCAGGATTACACATGTGTGCCACTGTGCCTGGCTCCATTTCATTATTTAAAATAAAACTTAAGTCGGGCATGGTGGCACACGCCTGTAATCCTAATACTTGGGAGGTTGAGACAGGAGGATGGCAGGTTTGAGGCCAGTCTCAGCAATTCAGTGAGGATTGCATCAACTTAGTGAGACCCTGTTTCCAAGTAAAAACTAAAATAGGGCTAAGGGTGCAACTTGGAGGTAGAATGCCCCCAAGTTTAATCTCCAGCACCACACACACACACACACACACACACACACACACACACACTCAAACAATAATAATAATAATAATAATAATAATAAATAAAACTTAGAAGAAGAAGCCAACTAAAGGTACACTGCATTTTTAAGATCTAACAAACTTTGAAGCTCTTCTCTAAGTATATTAGGAATACAGTAAATTGTAGGATACAAAAATGTCATGTGGTCCAACATGTATTTTCCCATAGGGTTTATTCCAAATTTGTACTTTATCTATAACATTTTTAACTATTTAATGAAACATTTGACATCCTAACAAATATTCAGATTTGATTATTAGGTGGTTATCTCCAGTCAGATTTCTCTAAGGTATTAATATGATGAAAAAAAAGTTTTTTTGTGGTACTAGGGATGAGCCCAGAGGCATTCTACCTCTGAGCTATACCCCCAGCCCTTTTTATTGTTTGTTTTGAAACAGGGTCTCAGTAGGTTGCTGTGAGTCTCACTAAGTTGCTGAGGTTGTTTTCAAACTTGGGATTCTCCAGTCTTAGCCTCCCAAGTACTGGGATTATAGGCGTGCGCCACCACACCTGCTATATGATGAAACTTTTAACTCAACAGGATGTATTTTTACCAATTTTATATGACTTAAAATATCAATGAGTAATGCTAAAAAAACTTCATGTTTCCCTATTTGCTTTTAGTTTCAGCTGCATAATTTTACAATTTAAAGAGTTGATCAATAAAAACTGACATGAGATATAAAACCAAAACTAATTTTAATTCATTTAGTATCTATTGATCATACTGGGAGCTATTTAAATCTGTCTTGCTGCAATCTCCCATGAAGTCATTTATACCTAGAGTTATAAATTCATATATAAGCAGAAGAGGATAACTAGAGGACTATTAATAGATCATTTATGTCTCATTTTTCCTCATTACATTTCCTGAGATGTTAGTGAAGAAATCTTTGATGCCACGGGTTGATCCTCTGGGGAAAGTGTTCCCCTCTATTACTGAAGTGATGCTGAACGGAGCTTGAGACACAAGGTTCTTGCTACACATTCTCCATTTCCAGTTCTACATGGGTTCTAGGACTCCCAGAAAACAACTAGACAGGACTTCTACTTTTTATGGTATTCTTTTCTATGTTGGATCTACTCGCAGATTATTTATTGACTTTTAGCTTATAGAACAAGGTTTATTCAAATTTAAATATGTATAAAGCATCCAGGAAACTTTTTTTTTTTTTTTTTGCAGTACCGGGGATTGAACCCAAGGGTGTTCTACCTCCGCACTACACCCCTGGCCCTATTTTTTATACTTTATTTTGAAACCGGGTCTCACGAAGTTGCGGAGGGCCTCACTAAGTAGAGAGAGAGGGAGAGAGAGAGAGAGAGAGAGAGCTGAGACTGGCCGCGAACACGGATCCTCCCGTTTCCGCCTCCCAAAGTACTGGGGTTACAAGCGTGCACCACCACACCTGGCTTCAGGAAACTTTTTAAACTGCAGATTCTGAATAGTAGATCTGTGCCGAATTCTGAGATTCTGCATTTCTTTTCTTTCTTTTTATTTGGTGCATTGTAAATTTTACATCATATTGGGGTATAGTGTGTCAGACAGATGCATGTACATAGTTCTTGGTGCCCTCCCACTGAGTCCTTCCGCCTTACTCCCTCTCACCATGCATGTCTTTGATATTGGTTTTTTTCTTTTTTGTGGTACTGGGGATTGAACCCGGGGGCATTCTATCCCTGAGCTACACCCCCCCGCCCTACTTTTTATTCTTTATTTTGAAACAGGGTCTCACTAAATCTCACAGGGCCTCACTAAGTAGCTGAGGCTGGCCGCAAACCCAGATCCTCTGGTCTCAGCCTCCCAAGTACTGGGATTACAAGCGTGCGCCACCACGCCCGGCTATGTCTTTGATATTGGAATGGGTAGTTTTATATACATTCATAGCATTGTTTCTACTATTGCATTCTTTATGACTTCATCTCCCATCCTTGATCCCCCTCAGTCACTCCCCTGGAGTCTCTGCTCATGTATTTAATGTTGCCCTTATTTCTGAATATCTCTCTAGCTTCCACATATAAGAGAAAACACACATCTACTCATTTTTTGAGACTGGCTGTACTCACTTAGTATGATATTCTTGAGTTTCACCCATTTTCCTGCAAAAGGTGAGATTTTGTTCTTCTTTATGGCTGAGTAAAATTCCATTGTGTATATATGCCAAAGTTTTGTGATCCATTCATCTGTTGATAGATACCTAGGCTGGTTCCATAATTTGGCTATTGTGAATTGTGCTGCTATGAACATGGTTATGCAAGTATTATAATATTCTGATTTCATTTCCTTTGAGAAGATTCCCAGGAGCGCTATCACTGGATCATATGATAGATCCATTCCCAGTCTTCTGAGAAACCTCCACACTGATCTTCATAGTAGCTATACTAGTTTGCAGTCCCACCAACAGTGTATTAGGGTTCCTATTTCCCCACAATTTAGCAAGCATTTATTAGTGTATGTGTGTGTGTGTGTGTGTGTGTGTGTGTGTGTGTGTGTATGTGTGTGTGTGTATGTGTGTGTTTGCAGTACTGGGGATTAAACTCGGGGGCATTCTACCTCCAAGCTTCACCCCCAGCT
>PVJS01055501.1:0-12631 GCA_004027185.1 Glis glis
TTCTACCTCCGCGCTACACCCCCGGCCCTATTTTTTTTATGCTTTATTTTGAAACTGGGTCTCACGAAGTTGCGGAGGGCCTCACTAGGTAGAGAGAGAGAGAGAGAGAGAGAGAGAGAGAGAGATCGCGCGCGCGTGCTCGCATGCGCGCTGAGGTTGGCCACGAACCCGGATCCTCCGGTCTCTGCCTCCCAAAGTACTGGGATTACAAGTGTGCGCCACCACGCCCGGCTTTATTGGCCATTTCTATTTCTTCTTTTCTGAAGTATCTATTTAGTTCTCTTGCCCATTTTTTTTTATTGGGTTGGTTTTTGTTTTTTAGTGCTTTTTTAAGTTCTTTGTATATTCTAGATATTTGTCCTCTATCAGAGGAGTAGTGTAACCAAATCCTTTCTTTACTGGTTCCCTTCCCTCATGGTCCCATCTGGGGATTTTGATGAATGAAGTCCAAGGACTAATGAAGCGTATAGAAATATGAAAGTTTATTTCAAGTCAAGAAAGATAGGAGACAAAAACAGCTCCCCCACACAGGGTGGAGGGGTCTCTGAAAGAGAGTAACCACAGAAGTTCTCGGGAGGTAAGCTTTTATACCTTCTTGTAGACCCCGATCTGCTCTTTTGTGATTAGTCAGAATTGGGTCTTGGTGAATCAATGTCTTTTGACCAATTTTAATCCTTAATTTGAATCATCATCTTGCAGGCTGATGGACTTAAATCTTCTGGGAATGATGAGCTCTAATCTCCTGGTGCTACTTCTCTGCCTCCCCATACTGATTACCCTTGGGGTTTATTTATACCACTTTTCCTGAATTTGGCCCTCAGAAGAAGCTGAAGCCTTGTTCTAATTTCCATAAATCTTGCCTCCATATCTTATTAACCTTCCCTGTCTTTGTTCTTTTTGCAGATGGCCTCTTTTAAGCCTCCCTGTTCCCAGGTCCTCTGCCCTGCCTCAGTTGCTGGCAAAGATCTTCTCCCATTCTGTTGGCTCTCTCTTAGGTTCTTGATGGTTTCTTTTGCTGCACAGAAGCTTTTTAATTTAATGCCATTCCACTTATTAATCCTCATTTTAATTTCTTATGCTTTGGGGGTCTTACTGAGGAAGTCTCTATTTGTGCCTGTATGTTGGAGGGTTGGTTTTGTGCCGTCTTCTAGTAATTGTAAAGTCTCTGGTCTAATTTCCAGGTCTTTGATCCAGAAGATATGCGTTTTTTACATTCACATTTAAGATCCCAGTTTCTAACCTTTCTTAGAGCATTCCTCAGCTTTTTCTAAGAAAGTTTCAGACTGGTAATCAACAAGTGCACAGGACTACTTGCCTCTCTGTACTCTACCAAAGCATGGGGTAAGCTCTTCCCTCCAACTCCACAACAGATATGTAAAATGCATGATATTGTAGAAGAAGAAGAAGAAGAAGAAGAAGAAGAAGAAGAAGACGACTTGCGAGAAACATGATTAGAACATCCTTTTGTTTTTCTTTGTTTTGTTTTCGGTAGTCAAAAAAACAGAGCAAACAATAACAGAAATGAGATTGATGAGCTTAATTGCCTAAACAAAACAACCATGAAAAAACAAACATTTATTGTAAAGAATTCTAAGCAAACTAAAAGCTACATTGGAAAATTATTTAATCTCTAGTAAAATCTTAAATCTCAACCTCAGTAAATGATGAAACTGATACATTCCTAGAAAAATATAACTCTAAAACTGACTCAAAACACTTTTATATATTTTAACTATTGAATACAATGAGTTAGAATTTTTAAATCTACACAGAAGGAATAAACAAGTTAGCTGAAATGAATTCACAAGTGAGTTCTACAAAACATTCAAAAGCAGCCGGGCATGGTGGCGCATGCTTATAATCCCAGTACTTTGGGAGGTGGAGACCGGAGGATCCGGGTTTGTGGCCAGCCTCAGCTCTCTCTCTCTCTCTCTCTCTCTCTCTCTCTCTCTGTATCTCTCTCTCTCTAGTTAGTGAGGCCCTCTGCAACTTCGTGAAACCCGGTTTCAAAATAAAGTATAAAAAATAGGGCCGGGGGTGTAGCGCAGAGGTAGAACGCCCCTGGGTTCAATCCCCGGTACCGCAAAAAAAAAAAAAAAAATTCAAAAGCTAGATTATCCCAATCTAATTAAAACCCTTCAAAAAATTAAAAGAGGAGGATCAAACATTCTCCATTTCAAATTTTCAGGAAAAATCAAAAGATGTAAAGGGCTAGTCTACAAAGGAAATGCAAAATACAAATGAGAATATTAAGAGATCCAACTGCACTAGTAGCTAAAAATTCAAATTAAAACCATAATTAGATGCCATTTTTTCCTCTTCAAATTTGCAGTTATTTTGTGGGTGGTGCATTGAAGACTTGTAAAAGAACAAACTGTTACAAATTTTATGGAAAGAAACCAGAGAAATTTGGCAAGATGAATCAGGCTTTAAAACGTGTATATTTTAATATAATTATTTTACTGATGTATTTGCAATATGATTCTACTTATTTTTAGAAAATAATGAGAAATGCAGGCAAAGACTGTGGTCTGACATTGATGAGCTAATGTATTCTGTGTGCCTGGCACAATGTCTAACACAGAGCAGGTTCTCCATCAATATTTGGTCTGACCCCCTTCCTCAAATCTGAGTCTTCTGGTTTTTTTAGTTTTGATCTCTTACCTACAATCAAGTAGATGTTACCATTATTTTCAATATGACCAATTAAAACTTGATTCCATAAGGGCCTATTACGAAAGGTGAATTTACAAAGACATCTGACACAGCTGAATACAAAAATGTGTCTCCTTCAAGCATACTTAAGGGTAGAAATAATTCATTCAAGAGAGCTGAAAAATATGTTAACAGAACTGACAATTACTTGACTGCTCTTACTAATCATTTCATTTAGTAGTTGAACCAGTTATACATGGAGATGAATAAAGTGAGTAAGCTTATTAATTAGATAATATTGTAATTATCCATTTTCTTCTTTATCAGGAATTTTTAAAGGGATGGAAAAATTCCATAGTATTATGAAGGACAAAATAATAACATTTTTCATTACTTTAAAATCTGTTCTAACATGTTCTTATTTAAGATTAGGAGTAGTTTCACAGAGGTATTAATAGAATCAATAAATAGTGATATATAATCAGTATTTGTTGTTGATAATGTTTTGTTGATTTTACTGAGTGGATTATAAATAACTCCAGGGAACACTAGGCGCTGTGTTTCCATCAGCTTGTTTAAATATACACAAAACAGTACTATACATTTGTATATAACTATTCTAGATTAAGACAATTGTTTATACAGTGATTTTATACTGGCCTATATTTTTATCATCTCAAGTAAACCTTCTTTGTCATGAAACCTTGAATTAACCAAGAAAATGGTTCAGTGTGAGGAAAATAAATTTCATTTCTTTAGACATTATATTCCATTTCTCCCTATCACAAAGCTGAAACTTTGAGCAGCAATGTTTGCTTGCTTGTTCTTTGCAGCCAAATGGAATGGAAAATTACATAAAATTGAACAAAGAAACTGCCTTGACCTTCTCAATTGCTTGGAAATGGAAGTGTGTATTCAAGCATTTACATGGTGGCCCTGGCTCCCGGTGCCCTTGAATTAACATAAACAGCTTTTCCAGAAGTGTAAGATAAGCAGCTCAAGGCCTATACTTCCTTCACTTTGCCTCTGCTAACCTTCTCCATCTAGTAAAACTGAAAGAACCTCAAGGAAGAATCCTCTATGACTGTCCTCCCTCCCTGGACTCCTGCAGCAGACACCCGGCAGGCCTTCTGGCTTCTAATCTGTCCTTTTGATGATCCTTTTACCACAGGGCTCCAGAGTCATCTTTTTAAAATGTGAATCAAGTCGAGTGTGGTGACACACATCTGTAATCTCAGTAGTTGGAGTTTTGTGGCACACATCTGTAATCTAGGTACTTGGGACACTGAGACAGGAGGATCACAGGTTTGAGGACAGTGCCAGCAATTTAGCAAAACCCTCAGCAACTTAGTGAGACCCTGTTTCAAAATTAAAAGGGCTGGGAGTATAGCTTGGAGGTAGAATACCCCTGGGTTCAATCCCAGTCCCCCGCCCCAAAAAATATGAATCAGTTTCTCCCCCTTTCTTAACTAAAACCCTCAAGTGGCTACCAATTGGCTGAGAATAAAACCTGGATTCCTTCATGGCCTACAAAACCCTAGGAGATCTGACTTCATCTGATTTCACTGTGCACTATTTCCTGATTCAACTGCAATATCTTTCTTACTGTTCAATACATATCCGTTCCTACCAAAGGACCCTTGTTCTGCTCTTCTCTCTGCCTGGAGTATCTTGTCCCTAGACCTTTCCATGGCTGTCTTTTTTTTTTTTTTGTATTTAGGTCTCAGCTCAAATATCTTTTCAGAACAATCTTCTAATTCAAAGCGGAGCAGCCCTGCTCCCTAGTTACTTACCATCAGTTGTTATTTCCATGCCACTTATCACTACCTGACATTATTTTGTTCATTTATTTTCTTATTTATTGACTTTCTACTCCTCATTGAAACTTTATCTCCATAAAGGCAAATATCTTGTTGATCATATCCTAAACAACTAATCTGACTAACACATAGTACTCAGCCTATAATTTTTTACATGAGCAAATAAATCCATCTGCGCAATCCCATTGGGGATTTTTATTTGCAAGCAATAGAAACAGATTGTAGCCAATCGAAGCAGAAAGGTGTCCATTGGCAGGTATGATGGTAAATTTTATGTGTAAACTTGTCTGGGCACCAGGTGCTCAGATATTTGGTCAAACAACATTATTCTGGGTGTTTCTTATGAAGGTGTTTTTGGATGACATTAACAGTTAAACCAGTAGACTGAATAAAGGAGACTGCCCCCCCACCTTGCAATCAATCAATTGAAATTCTCAATAGAACAAAAAAGCTGACCTCCCCTGAGAAAGATAAGCGTTTTCAAGACTGACCGTGTTTGGCATGTTAGTACTTTTCTTCTTTGTGATTTCAACTGAACATGAGTTCTTCCTGGGTCTCCTACCTGCCAGGCTTCAAACTAGAACTACACCATCAGATCTCCTGTGTCTCCAGCCTCATGACTCTGTAGATTTGGGATTTGTTAGTTTTCATAACCATGTGAGCCAAGTCCCTATAATAAATCTTTTTTTACACACACATGCACATCCAATTGTTTTTTCTCTGGAGAACTCTAAATAGAACAGGAGGATATCAAGTGGCTCACAAAAGAGTCAGGAAAACTGGAAAAATAGGCTTAGAGAATGGGCAGGAACCGAGGCCACAAGGTCAGAATCACAACCAAAATGACACTAAGGAGCAGTGTGGCCAGAACGATGCTGCCTTTAGCCCTGCAAGTCATGGCCACTGGACACCCTACTTGCACTGCCACCCCCATAGCTGCTACTGGATGCTTGGTGCTGGTGCTCCCACCACCAGACCAACTCTCACTATTCCTGTGTCTTTATTTTTTTTTCTCCATGCTTAAGTTTCCTTGCAGCAACAATCTTGGCCACATATCTAAAACCCTATTATGGGTATACCTTGAAAAATAATTTCTAGCCTTTGAGGCTTTATAGTAGAAAGTGGGTCTTGTCTCCATAAAATCGTAAAATGTGAAAAGCAAAGATTTGCTTTTTATGATTATTCATGACTTGAAAATATATCAGTCTTGCTATGCCCATAGCATTTTTTTTTCATTTATTTAATAATCATATATTGAATATCTTCTATTTTCTGATAAATATTTTCTGAACCAATGACTGGTTATAGAAACTTGACCACAATTTCAAGATTGGTATTACTAGCCCCATAAAAAATGAAGAGCTCTTTAAATATGAAGAGAAATCTTAATGCTTTGAACTATCAATAGCAGCCATAAAAAAAAAAAAAAACTGATGAAAACGCTTACCTCTGCTGCAAAGCCGGGATTCATGACCATGAGATTGCCTTAGTGAGAGCCCATTCACAGTGGAGATTCATTTGGCCTGCAGTCCCAGATGTTGTACTCCTTCACTGAGTGTCACTGACTGACTATAGACAAGTCTCTAAGCCTTGATATTTTTACCTATAAAATGAAAATAGTAATAAAATTATTATAAAAACTTTCTATCACTGCCTAACCAAGTTTTTTCTGAGGATCATATAGGACAATACATGCCTCGAAGAATAAAAGATATGCAAAATATAAGGAAAGCATTCATATTGTTATATAAGTAGCAAGATTCCATTGCAATTGGAGGCCACGTCGGTGCTCATGGCTGCTATTTCTATTACACATAGCTACTATCTCAGTCCATTCTGTGCTCCTGAAACAAAAATTGCTCTTATACTGAGCAATTTCTCTTATTTATTAAGTGTTTTTTTTTTCATGCGTGTGATGTTAGAGATAGAACCCAAGGACTTGCATATGCTAGGCAAATACTCTATCACTGAGCTACATCCCCAGCCCAGGACTGGGTAATTCATAAAGAATAGAATTTTGTAGTCAGGCGTGGTGGCACACGCTTGTAATCCCAGTACTTGGGAGGCTGAGACCGGATGATCCGGGTTCGTGGCCAGCCTCAGCTACTTAGTGAGGCCCTCTGCAACTTAGACCCTGTTTCAAAATAAAGAATAAAAAATAGGGCTGGGGGTGTAGCTCGGAGGTAGAATGCCCCTGGGTTCAATCCCCAGTACCGCAAAAAAAAAAAAAAGAAAGAAAAAGGGAATAGAATTTTGTTTTCTCACAGTTCAGAAGGCTGGGAAGTCCAAGACCAAGAGACCAGCAGTTTTGGTTGTCAGGTAAAGGACTGGTCCCTGATACCAAGATGGTAACACATTGCTGAGTACTCAGGAGAGGAACACTGTGCCATCACATGGTGGAAGGCAGAAAGAAAAGCAAGCCAAACACTGCCGAAGCCTCTTTCATAAGGGCCTTAATTCTATTCTGAGGGGAGGAGCCCTGATGACCTAATTATCTCTTAAAGGCCTCACCTCTTAATACCATCAGATGGGTCATTAGGTTTCAACACCTGGATTTAGGAGGAGACAAATTTAAACCACAGCAGCTGCCATTTATTTGTCTCTTGCTATGTGCTCTTAACATTCACGGGCCCCTATTCTTTCATTCTACCACCTCTTTACAACTTACATAAGTACAGGCATCTCTCCTCTATGGAATCCTCTCAAGAACTCTCTCCTTCCCTCTTGGCCTCATGCTTCAGATGGAGAGATTTCACCTAAAATAGCTGTGTTAGTTGACTTTCTATTGCTGTGAGAAAAATTAACTTAAAGGAGGAAAGATTTATTTTGGCTCAGGGTTTCATAGGTGTCAGTTCATGCTCACTCGACTCCATTGTTTCTGGGCCTGTGTAAAGGCAGAACATCACAGAGTGGAGCGCATGGAGCAAAGCTATTCAACTCATGGCAACCAGGAAGCAAAGAGAGAGAGAGAAAGGAAGGGGCAGGGTCCAACTGTCCCTTTGAGGGCACACCCCCAAATCCTAACTTCTTTGAACTAGGCCCCACCTCCTAAACGTTGCACCACCTCCCAGTAGATGGACAGGCTGGCAAGCAAGCTTTCAGCATAGGGGCCTTCGAGGGACATTTCAAATCCACACTGCAACGCTAGCTCTACTGCAGTCTCCCACCAACAGAAGACGAAGGATTTATTTGATTGATGAGTTCAGGGTGGAAACTGACCTTGTTTAGACTAATAACTAATAAGTCATTTTTTGCTTTATATATCATATTGGCCATTTTATTCTATTACTTGACAATATCTGTGTAGAGATAAAAAAAGTCTCACTATAATGTATAAATGTATGTTATCTGTACACATTATACTCATTGTAAAATCTTAGGTCTCAAAGATTCGATTAGTTCAGGATATGGCTGGCTCTTTAATACAGGACATATTTTATGTGTATTAATTCTAGACAAATTTACCCTTATAATATTTTAGCAGCTCTACCTTTATTATGGACTTTTCCACTTGCGAACAGTTTAAAATACATGTTAATTTTTAACTTGCTAACATGGTAAAACATGGAAAATGTGATGTATAAAGAGTAAGCACGAGTCTTGGAGCGCACAACACAGGGCAGCACAGTAGGCAGATTTTTTTTTTTTTTTGAAAGGCTCAGCTCAACAGGGAAGAGAAAAAAGAAAACACAACGTCTCTGCCCTGCCACAGGAGCCTTGCCTTTGTGTGCTGTTTCCTGGCAGATGAAAAGCAGAGACGCTCCAGCTTGCATTGCTCCCCAGGGATTGGAAAGAACAAAAGAAAAGTAAATACTCCTCTGGCTTCCAAGAAGAACATTTCAGCAAGAATGGGCTGTCTTTTCTTTTTGTTTCTTCTTCTTCCTTTATTATTAAACAAAAAGATTAATGGTAAGATGGAAATCCTTTTTGATATTATTTTTAGTTAGAGGTATTGGTATTTTTTTTTATTTGTAGCACAGTTTATTTTGCTTCCCTCCCTCAAACTGTCTAATGCAATATGCAAGTGTTAATTCCTGAGTGACTTTTGATTCTTTCATGATGCAATTGAAATTGAACCCCTCCAGTTTTTTCAAATGACACATTATTCCAGGGACTATGGGGAGTGCCCACAGTTGATGCTGATTGTAAATAGCTTCCCCATGTAACCTAACTCCTTCTCTTATGGCTTCATGCCTAGGACTCCAACTCATCTTACATGTTACTGTGGTCTAAAGGTTTGTCCCCCTATCCCAAAATTTATCTGTTGAAATTCTAAACCCTAAGGTGATGAGATTAGGAGGTGGAGGGAGGACTACTTTGGGGTGATTAGATTATGCAGGTGTATCCCTTATGAGATTAGTGCCCTTATAAAAGAAGCCCAGGAAAGATCCCTTGCCCCTTCCACTATGTGAGGGCACAGTGAGAAGGTACCATCTATGAATCAGAAAGCAGGTTTTCACCTAAATCTGCTTGTGCCTTGATCTTAGACTTTCCAGCCTCCAAAGCACCAAGAAATTAAAGTTCTGTGGTTTATAAGCCACCTAGCTTATGGTATGTTGTAATAGCAGCCCAACCACACTAGGACATATACTCACTCCAAAGATTTGCCATGATGGTAGCCAACACTTGAACAGACTCAAGGATTAATAAGAATATGACCATGCCACAGTTCTGACCTCAGTAATAGTGCCAGGCTCCTGGGCCCATCAGTGAGAAGTAACTTGAGATACTCTAATGGATGTCTAAAGTCACACTAGACTGCTCAGTGGCAATCCACCTGCAGACAGGACTTCCACTACCACCTCTGTCTCATCAACCATATTCCAAAGAGCAGTGCATGTGCAAGACCCACCTCCTCATTCAATCTAAAACATGCCATTGCCACATGCATTCAGTATCCCCATCCTCTAATCCTAGCATGTTAAAAAACAGATCTCCATCTCTGAAATCCTTCATTTATGTTTCTTCCTGACAGCGGAGGGGGAGCTGTCAGACACGGAGATGAATCATCTAAAGAGAACAGAATCTTCTTTGGTAGTTTTGGCCAATTACATCCACAAATGCCTCTGACCTTAAAAATACCATACAGTCTGAATTAGATTCTCTTGATCTCTTAATATACTATTCTTGTGGGTCTGCCCCTAATCCTTTGGCTATTCTTTTTTGGCATCTTTCTAAGGTAATTTTCCCTCTTTCTTCTGTCGTGAGAATTGCCCAGGCTTCCATCCTTGGATCTCTGCCTTTAAGTCTCTACACTGGAGATCACAAACCCAGGTGCTTATAGGGATCTGTAGATAATATAAATAAGTGAAGCAGGTGGTACGAGAGACAACTCATGTGACTGTCTCATTCTTTAGGTTTTCCGTTTTGTAAATACAGTAAAGAAATCCCTATTTGCTCACAAGGAAACCAATGAACAACAACAGAAACCACAAGCACAATCTTAAATGTCAGCTGATAATGAATGTGCGAAAGATGAGAAGGAGCGGCTGAGTCTGTGGAGAAGCCAGGAGCTCCAGTTAATGATGACCAGTGGGTAATATGGCCACTAGCAAAAAATTTCTATTTCTCAAAACATTATGGAAATTCAGACTTTTATTTACAATCTTTAATAATTTAAAACTTTGCGCAGGTATAACACATCTACGTTCCAGAAGTAGTCTGCCAGAGAGAATCCATCTCCAAGCCAGAAATGGTCAGCAGGTCTCCAGTTGGCAGCTTCTTCACTATAGATTATTAAAGGTTAAAGGTAGTGGTTTTCAAGCTGTGGAGGACAACACATTGAGGGATTATGTAATCAGTTTAACAGACAATAATCAGCATTGCTTGTGTGTGTTGTGCTTGTGTGTGTTGGGGTGGTATTTGGGATTGAACCCAGGGAGGTTCAACCTCTGAGTTACACCCCCAGTCCTATTCTATTTTATTTTATTTATTTATTTATTTTTTGTGGTACCGGGGATTGAACCCAGGGGCGTTCTACCTCTGCGCTATACCCCCGGCCCTATTTTTTATACTTTATTTTGAAACCGGGTCTCACGAAGTTGCGGAGGGCCTCACTAGGTAGAGAGAAAGAGAGAGAGAGCCAGGAAGAGAGAGAGAGAGAACTGAGGCTGGCCGCGAACCCGGATCCTTCGGTCTCCGCCTCCCAAAGTACTGGGATTACAAGCGTGCGCCACCACACCCAGCATTATTTTATTTTATTTTGAAATGGAGTTTCACTAAGTTCCTGAGCACTGGCCTCCAACCTGCGATCCTCCCATGTGCCACCATGCCTGGCCATCATTTTAAAATGAAATAGAATTGCACAAAAGAAAATAAATAGAAAATAGTAGAATATGCCACCTTTAAATAAGAGTAGGTGTTGTCACAGAAAATATGCACATGTGTGTGTGTGTGTGTGTGTGTGTGTGTGTGTGTGTGTGTGACTGTAAAAATATCTATTCCTGACTATAGTCAGAAGGCTTGAAAGTCAGTGCCCATGTAATATGACTTCACTCCCTTACTGTCAATTGCCATTTAAATGCCAATGGCTGTGAAATGTGCATCTGTGGGCAATATTTTTTCTTGAACTTCAGACCTGCATTTTCAGTTATCTGCTATATTGTCATGTGGATGCTCCACAGGCCCTACAAATGCAGTATAATAGAACGATTACAATAATGGGCTTTGTAGTCAGACAGATTTTAGTTTAAATCTTGGGATTTCTCACCCTGTTTTCTCATCTTTAAATCAAGATAACTGAACTCTCTGAATGCAGTTGTAAGAATTTGCCCTTAAAACAGTGCGTGACACATACAACAATCAACCATGTCCCAGGCCTTGTTCTAGGAACTAGAGATGGATGAGAAAGCGCCTCTCCTCTTTATGAGATAGTGCTGCTTCCAGGAGTTTGAGAAAAGATGTTAAAATCAACAAAGCATTTCCTTCATGTTTTCCTGGATACATACTGTAAACCTTTCAAAAAGTACTCTATCAGAACCCTTCTCAAACAGCCTCTTTGAAGTTTACTAACTTGCGACCACAGGGTGACCTTCTGCTTCCTGCTGAGTGTCAGAAGCTCTTCTCTCCCCTCCTGCGTGTCCTGAGCTCTTCAGGCCCAGCTGGCCTGGAGGCAGTTCTCCCAGAGGTCTTAGTTGTACTTGGGTATTCAAGAGAACCTGTGAGGTGGTTGTGTTAAGGAACTGGGGTGCAGTGTTCCCCAAACTCTCGTGAATTAGAAGGTGTCCTTCCCCTTTGTGAAGTTTGCCGACAGTGACCACTTGAACAGATACTGTGTCTTAACATGGTTTCAGCCGGAACTGTGCAATCGTCAGCGTTGTTGCTGTGAGAATGACAATGACAATGATGACTGTGAAGTAAGACAGCGGGCACACCATTTCCTGCTCCCCTTCCCTCCTCAGACCCACCTGCTTCTCTTCCTGCATTCCTGGCTTGATGAGTCGCATCACCCCTCACCCTAGCGCCCATGCGGGAGCCATCGATCCAGTCTGCAGACTCCACTCTCTTTCTGTTCTAAATCCATCCACTCTCCATCCTCACTGCCACTGGGTCATGGCAAACTCTGTCATCCTTACCCAAGGTCCTGGGGCAACCTCTGACTAACCTTGCTTCTAGATCCATCCCCCTGTTCCTACATCCTTCACACCGAAACCACAGACTCCTTCTAAAATGGGTTCTTGTTATATCCCTTCATTTTCTAGCCCTTTAATGAGTCCCCATTGTTATCTGTAGCAAGTCTAAACTGCTAGCAAATTGACCAGGCCCTTCATGGTCTTATCGTTGCTCAACTCTCAGTGTCATATAGTCTCCCGTTCTGTTCTATCAGTTAGAATGACAGTTTCTAATTTTTTCAATAATTGCTAGTGCTTCTGGGCATTTCCCAAGGTAATTCCTCCCCCTAAAAAAATATTTTTACTGTCCCTGCTTCCTAATTTCTCTCACCCCCCACGTCTACCTTTCAACTGAGTACACAGTGAACTTATTTTCTTAATTCTCTCTCCTTAAGAGGTGTATTAGACAGGGTTCTCTAGATTAACAGAATACACAGAATGAGTATATTTTTTAAAAAAGGGATTTATCAGATGGCTTACAGTTTGCAGCAATGTAGTCCCAGGTTCTGACTGCACGTGGAGGGTCAGAGGAACCAGTAGCTGGTC